>JAMPIV010004209.1:0-44225 GCA_024509875.1 Oreohelix idahoensis
GGTCCCAGAAAGGCTTCGATGGCAAGGTCCAGCTCTCCAGGTCCCCTAATGGAATGTTTCCAATTAATTGTGGTGGAATAAGAGATGCCCTGAGGGTGATCCATGCTTTAAACGACTGCATTTTCGTTTTACTGAAGAGTGCGTGGAAAACCCAGCTTGTAAGCCAAAAGGAATGGAGAAAGGCGATAACGGAGTCTACTTTCCCTTCTTCTTCTTCCATCCTGTAGCACATCAAAAGGCCACCAATAGCAGTATGTGGGCCAGTTACGCCTAGTTGGGCGACGTCTTCTTTGGGCAAAACAACAATTTTTGATCGAATCTATTCACTGTTTCCACCCACGACTAGTGGCCGTCTTTGGTGGAACAAAAAAACAGAACCCAAATCAATTCTAATCATTGTTCCCTGTAATTCAGATTGGTTGGCAAGCAGTGGTGATAAGCCCTTCCTAGTTGCGAAGTTTTTTACGGGATGGGGTAAAAAAACAGACCCCATGGCCCATTACCATCCCTTAGTCGGCTTTTTTTTTAACGACATGGCGGCCCCACCCCCCCCCTCCCCCGGTTAGGGTGCAGTGTTACTTTTTCTTTGGCCGAGTCACCTTTCGAGGCCCCGGGTAACTCACACGGGTTGGTCTACATCCCGAAGGAGGCAAAATTCCACAGGACCCCCATACAGTTAAGTTCAGGCCAAATTCCTCACTACTCAATGGTGGAAAATGGGGAAAGATATTCTTCTCAGGTGGATGGCGAAAGGGAGGGGGGGGGTCGGGGGGGAAAAACTCACTACATAACCTCCTGGCAAATGGCGATACATTGACACTACCAATTCAGAAAAAAGTAGGTTCCCAGGTTAAACCAGGATGTTCTAGAGGCATGCCACAATGATATGGGAACTAGCAATCCAAAAAGCCAAAGTCTGGACAGAAAACAAACCTCCATGTAAATCTGGTTGGATTTTAGCGAAATTGCTTATGGATCCATTCCACACCAGATGTTGTGGCAGGCCCTAGAAATGTATCATGTTCCACAAGAGATTGCAGCAATGCTGAAGCTGTATTTCGCAGGGTTGGCTGTCAGATTTTCAACCAGAGAGTACACAACGAAGTGGATTGGCCTTGAAGTTGGAATTGCGATGGGATGTACCATCTCTCCGATACTATTCGTGATGGCTATGCAGGTAATCCTCAATGCGGCTGAAGGAATGGCTATAGGTCCAAAGCTCGGTGGAATGTGTCTCATGCCACCGCTCAAAGCATTCATGGATGACACAACAATTCTGACATCAGATGAACATCAGGCCCGGAGGATGTTAGCACGCCTGGATGAACTAGTCAGCTGGTGCAGAATGAGCTTCAAACCCAAGAAGTCGAGAAGCCTATCAGTTAGGAAAGGGAAGATAGCAGAGGTCACATTCACGGTTTCCAACCAAAGAATCCCTACTGTCATTGAGGAACCTGTTAAAAGTCTTGGCAGGGTGTACGATGCCTCATTAAAAGACTCAAAGGCAGTGCAACAGACAATAGAAATGGCAGACAGAGGGCTACAGATCATAGACCAAAGCAGACTCCTGGGGAAGTTCAAACTGTGGTGCCTCCAGTTCATGTTGATACCAAAGTTGCTGTGGCCACTGCTTATATATGAAATAAGCACAAGTACAGTGGAAGCCATAGAGCAGAAGGTCAACAAGTTCATGAGAAAATGGCTAGGAGTACCACCAGGTCTGTCAGATGTAGCACTGTACTGCAAAAAGTCAAAACCTCTGCTTCCTTTCAAGTCAGTTGTTGAACAGTACAAAGTTGGAAAGGCAAGTGATAAATCACCGTATTTATTACTACCAGAAGAATCCAGGAGTTTGTATTTATGGTGAAGAAGGTGAGTGTGTTTTGGGACAGTCACTCACAGTAGCGTACACACCGAGTCATGGAATGGTGTAACGTCTGATGATATTTTAACCATGGTTTATTACAATTATAACATCACGTAGATCTAGACGAATACAGTTACATCGAAACATGAATCTTCATAATGCAGTTAACATACGGCCCATACACATCCTGGCCTACAAAATCTCAACTCCTCACATCAGTGCACAAATACTGCATCTACGGCAGATATATAATAATCAAGGCCTACAGAATCTCTACTCCTCACATCAGTGCACAAATACTGCATCTACGGCAGATATATAATAATCAAGGCCTACAAAATCTCTACTCCTCACATCAGTGCACAAATACTGCATCTACGGCAGATATATAATAATCAAGGCCTACAAAATCTCTACTCCTCACATCAGTGCACAAATACTGCATCTACGGCAGATATATAATAATCAAGGCCTACAAAATCTATATACTTCACATCAGTGCACAAATACTGCATCTACGGCAGTTATATAATCATCAAGGCCTACAAAATCTCTATACTTCACATCAGTGCACAAATACTGCATCTACGGCAGATATATAATAATCAAGGCCTACAAGATCTCTATACTTCACATCAGTGCACAAATACTGCATCTACGGCAGATATATAATAATCAAGGCCTACAAAATCTATATAGCCCTGCGCAGGCATACATTATCCAAAAACACATCAGGGCTGACCACCTCAGTCAAAAACCCTGCACAGACTGATCCCACGGGAACACACCCCGTTCACACAGTCACGAGAATCTACTGTTCTCTTAACACCGCTCTCAAAAATCCTTGCGGAACACTAGCCGCGAGAGCTATTCACACATCACTCAAAAACAGTACAGAAACAGTACATTATGACCAGAGTTCACCTGCTATCTGACGTACTGTCTTCCACGAAACTAAGAGGAGATATCTTTAAACAAATTCATTACCAATCTGTAAGCAAGTACTCTAACCCAAAATTAACTCTACTCAACAAGTATTTCCCAAGATCATTTCCCTTTCATCACATCTGCACTCATCAGTTTGCCACACTCCCAGGGAAAAAAATGATTCATCATTTTTTTTTGAAAATTAACTCCCAAAAATTTAACGGTCAATGAAGTTATATCAAATATCTCTTAAATTAATTCCCAAAAATTTAACGGTCAATGAAGTTATATCAAATACGTACAAAAATTAACTCCCAAAATTTAGCGGTCAATGAAGTTATATCAAATATCTCTTAAATTAATTCCCAAAAATTTTTTAAAAATTAATGAAGTTCTATCAATTACCTACAAAAAATATACCTATGACAAGAGAACATAGCACATCTACAAAAATATCATCAATAAATGTAAGATAACGACTAAATCATCCAACATAATCATTCAAACATACCAAAATAAAAATTAATCTAATACAAAACCCAAGTTAAGTATACATAGTACAAACTAAACAGAAAATAAATTATCATACGAGAAAAGACAAAATATGAAATGGGAATATGATAAGAATCAAATAGAATCATAAGATGACAATGAAGACAACAATTCCATACATGTAAAACAAATAGAACTATAAGAACCAATTACATTATCTAAAGTCATATAATTAACTTAACACTACAAAGGATGAAAGTATAAATAGCGTAACACGAAAAAAAGTATACTAGAAGTATGAATTACATCAAAGATGAAACACGGAAGCATAAACAAAATATCAGACAATATTGAAAAGACAACAGACCAGATGTAAAGAAATGACGAATAGTCAACAAAGAGAGATGAAAGTAAAGATGCAAATGTAAAGAAAGTTGGTAACAACACCTAACAATAACTATCCAAATGTAACAACGTAATGTAAAATACAAAAATGCTAAAGTATATTTATATACTAACACAAAAAAGAAAGCTTAAGACAAGCACAGCATAATAAGTAATTTAACTAAGTTATAAACTTATACATAACTAAAAATAAATTACATCAAATATCACCCAAACAAAAAATATTAACGCTAACACAAGTTTTGCTTGTACACATAGTCAAGCGCTAAGTACCAAAAAATACATCCAAACATTAAAACATTTTCAAAGAATTAATGTCACTACATAATAGTAACCTTAACATACAGTCTAGCGCTGGCGCAGAAAAAAAAAAATAAATATCACAATGTCCAAAACACATTTTTCAAAAAAAAATTACAATACAAAAAATGTTTCTTAACGTTAGGTTAAATAAAAATAGTATTTTTATTTCTAAGTAATATGTAGCTATAATTAATAACTAACAATTAAATTAGCTGAGTAACATAAAAAATAATGTTATCTTTAAACAGACATACATGAAAAACGTGTAAGTTTTTCTTCTTCTTTTTAAAAAAAAAAAATACATGACAGAAACGTTACATGGGGTAACACACTGTTAACTACAAACGAAGTTATAAATATATATAAGTGTAATATTATTTATCTTAACTATGTATTATAATCAGATATCTAAATTCTGTAAATGATCAAGAGTATTAGCCGTCGCTGTTAATTCTACCCACTTAATTTAATAGGAAATTTAAGTTAATTCTAGCTGACAAAAAATCGAATTGTTTAAATTATCAAATGTCATAATTTAGAAAAAATGGAAACCAAATTTCAGAATACGTCCTTAACTTCAACGCAAAATCATTAATAATACATACAAGTTATGTTTAAAATTACCTTTCACTAAACAATTAATTCAAATAATTTGTATATAAATATGTTAACTAAACATGGTATGAAACCCATGATGAAAGACAAAACCTTAATTTTAAGTAGTGAATAAAATACTCTGGACTATCTACAGAAATGACTATTACATTGTCTCAGTAAATAAGTTTGTGCATAGAAATTATTTAATGCATAATTAAAATACAGTCATATAAGTAACAACCAACAAATAATTATGGCAATCAAATGTTACAAAGATTACATAATATTTCATTAACAACATATAAAGTTCTATACTAAAGAATACAATAACATTCAGTGTTTGTAAACAGAACAAAAAATAAACAGGACCTTTGAAAAAAACAAAAAAAAAATTCCTTCGAGGTCTTGCGAACATCTCATCAACACGCAAGGTGACATTATGACACGGTGGGTTAACGTACTGTCTAGGCTCGCTTGAATGGATAAATGGTACATAGTGATCTATATCTCTCGCAGGTAATGTCAAATTAGAATGGTGATCCCTCACAAAGTCGCTCGCTGTGAGACAATACAAATGAAAATATCTATTTTAATCCATGGTAAGATTATGAGGAAACACGGAAAATTCACTTTACAATTACCCAAACTCCGTGGTGTAAGGTTGTGACCCTCCTGCGATGTCAACAACTCTCGTCACATAGAAGACAATATAGGGACAACTTGACCTATAATTCACAGTTATCAGTGCGGTAGGCTGAAAAAAATTTACTACCTTCACAAGACCGAGATGATCTCTCAAACCTATCAGCATGACAAGCAAAAGCATTTAAGAACTTATTACCGTTCCCATTACTCTGATTACTAATAATCTTGCTCTTATGTGGAGCACAGTTAACCTGGTTGCGATCTGTATAATTTCTTTTGAGAGCATTGTTATTTGCTCTATTAACACCGTTTTACTGATTTAACTCCCAGTTACAATAGTTATGCTTATACTTCTTCTTAGATAACAATGTCCATCAGATAGAACTGGCTTTTTAGCAGAACAATTATTACTAGACTGATGAACTTTCATATAATTACTTCTGCTATAGTTTTCTAAACTTTTAGAATCACAATGTTGAGATCTGTCACATTTTTTCTTGTTTTTAGGAGAAGAAACGTTACCGTAGGATGAACTCCCTTGGTACTTTATAACCTTAGGGTTATGTCTCCTATCAAAATTATTTTTTTCTTTGCTTGTGGCAATGTGTTTAAGAAATGAGTCACACTGCCTTGACTGGGTATGACTAGAAGGTTTGACAATCTCTTTATTTTTTTGCACAACATTTGTTTCCTTCATGGAACAAGCAGTAGTATGTTTGTTACTTGTAACCAATTTATCAGATCTGTCAATAAATACGCTGTTGGTTTTTAACACACTGACTTGAGATTTAGCACTGTTTCTTTCCTTATCTACAGGACTGGATATTACTGTAGAATTCTCTTTGTTGGACTGTCGCCAAGAAACAATATTATTGGAAATAGCATTGGTATTGCGTTGGAAGTTATATTTCCCACGAAACGACCTATGTCCATCATTCTTGACCGTAGAATCCGCAAAAAGTGTATAAGGCTGGCTTTTTGCTTTAGTGCTCTGATGATAAGAAACTTTCTGTCTATCATCGTCAACACTGACGGAAGACCACATTTTGTTCTTCAAAATAATGTCAAGCAGACCATATATTCTACTTCTTGCTTCTGCAATCTCAATGTCTCTAAGTGCAATCTGTTCACTTAATCTCTTGTTTAAACCATCAGCTTTTAAGACCTTGCAGCTTTCCTCTGCTAACAAATTTTCAATCTTAATCAATTTGTCTTTCTCCATCATTAACTCTTTCATTCTCTTTTTATCAACCATCTCAATCTCAATATCATGACCATTCGTAAGCCTATCAACCTTCTCTTTCTCAACCATCAACTCTACTAATGTCTCTTTCTCATACTGTTCTTTATTTATCCTCAATCGTGTTAATTCCATTTGGCGTTCCTCGGTGTCACTATAATGGCTATCTACAAGCTCATCAATCTTCTCTGGGCATACAGTGTTCTTGTCTTCAAGTTTACCAAAACATACATCATGAAGCATTTCTATGTATAACTTCTCCCGTTCATTTGCTTCAGCATTTAACTTCTGATACATCTCTTTCTTTTGTTGAGTCTCCTGTGTAAGTTTTTCCAACTCAACATTCTTATCTTTCATTTGAGTCTCTAACTCTTCAATTTTGCCTAATGCCGAGTCTAATTTTGCTCGAACACAAGCAAGCTCAGAATTTGATTTACATAAATCACCTGTAAGTTTAGTCACTTTTTTATGTAGCTTATTCACTTCAGTAGTACTTTTTAAGCAACTTTCCCTCTGCTCCTGTGTACTCTGTTTTATATCTCCTATTTGCTTCTTCTCTTTTAACTCTTCTTTCTGGTCATCAGAAATATCGTATTGAATCATCTTTTGTATTCCCTTCCTTATGTGATCGTGTTTAACATTAACATAGTTGCACACAAATCCACGAAATTCCCAAAGTAGCAAATGCGCTAACTCTTTAGCCATCATTAAATGAGGATGAGACTGAAAATTCTCCTCAGCAAACTCTCTTAGAGCTCTCGCTGCACAGACCAAAAACCTGTCCATAACATGTGACTCAAGCTCTGGGCCTTTTAATCCCTGATAATCTGTCCCTTCCTGAAACAGATACTCTAATACAGGTCTCATATCCTCCGGATCTGTATCAGAATCCATTGTGACTTGTTTACTTAGTCAACCATATATGTCTTAATTAAACTTTCATTATACCAAATCAAGTTTAGATCTCAAATATTGTATCATCAATCTCTGTACATCATCATATTCTATAATTAATCGATATAATTATCGACAACAACAACAATAGTTATCAATAGAATAGGATAGTGCAGATTGAGGCTTGTTGACATGGACAGAAGTGGCAACATTTACACACAACAAAAGCACTTAACTGAAGGTAATCCTGACCCTTCCGCCAACACACTGGATATCACAAAGTTCTGACGTTAAAACACTCCACTGCAGAAAAGGTACAAGGACTAGGCACTCTTGTCTTCAAATCCCTGCCACTGTACAGTATGTCCTCAACAATGCATCAGACGACAGGAACCGATCACAGCAGCCCCGCAATCACTTGAGGTATACGTGCAGACGAACTCTCCAAAATTCTGCACCTATAGTTGAATCTGCATATGGAAAGACTGGAACAAGCACTGTAACAATTATGGCATCAATGTCGCTATCAGATAACAGCTGTTTGATATGGAAACCAACTGATAAAGTTAGTTTAGTTGCTACAACACGCCAAGATATGAGGATGGATATTCGCAGTCAGCTGATACCTGTGTACAGTTGAATTAAGCCACGCCCACACAGAGCAAAACATAACACAGTTCAGTGTTCCCACTTGTAATGACTGGTCCAGAATCTGACCTAATTTACTCTCTTGTCACGCGAATGTAATGTGGGTGTTACGACCCGTTGGTTTGGTCCACCACTGATAAATCACAAGAGTCCAGGAGTTTGTATTTATGGTGAAGAAGGTGAGTGTGTTTTGGGACAGTCACTCACAGTAGCGTACACACCGAGTCATGGAATGGTGTAACGTCTGATGATATTTTAACCATGGTTTATTACAATTATAACATCACGTAGATCTAGACGAATACAGTTACATCGAAACATGAATCTTCATAATGCAGTTAACATACGGCTCATACACATCCTGGCCTACAAAATCTCTACTCCTCACATCAGTGCACAAATACTGCATCTACGGCAGATATATAATAATCAAGGCCTACAAAATCTCTACTCCTCACATCAGTGCACAAATACTGCATCTACGGCAGATATATAATAATCAAGGCCTACAAAATCTCTACTCCTCACATCAGTGCACAAATACTGCATCTACGGCAGATATATAATAATCAAGGCCTACAAAATCTCTACTCCTCACGTCAGTGCACAAATACTGCATCTACGGCAGATATATAATAATCAAGGCCTACAAAATCTATATACTTCACATCAGTGCACAAATACTGCATCTACGGCAGTTATATAATCATCAAGGCCTACAAAATCTCTATACTTCACATCAGTGCACAAATACTGCATCTACGGCAGTTATATAATAATCAAGGCCTACAAAATCTATATAGCCCTGCGCAGGCATACATTATCCAAAAAAACACATCAGGGCTGACCACCTCAGTCAAAAACCCTGCACAGACTGATCCCACGGGAAACCACACCCCGTTCACACAGTCACGAGAATCTACTGTTCTCTTAACACCGCTCTCAAAAATCCTTGCGGAACACTAGCCGCGAGAGCTATTCACACATCACTCAAAAACAGTACAGAAACAGTACATTATGACCAGAGTTCACCTGCTATCTGACATACTGTCTTCCACGAAACTAAGAGTGAGATATCTTTAAACAAATTCATTACCAATCTGTAAGCAAGTACTCTAACCAAAATTAACTCTACTCAACAAGTATTTCCCAAGATTCATTTCCCTTTCATCACATCTGCACTCATCAACAACGTCTCAACAATCGACTAGCTTTTTCGACGAATCAAGCCCTATCTAACACAAGTTTACTCACATCGACAACGATACAAACTATCGATCGGTTGTTCGACGAATCACGCACTGGCTAACACGAATCTAGTCACATCGTCAACGATTCGATTAATAGTTTTCAACTAATCACACCCCGGCTAGCACACGCCACCACATTTCAGAAACCAGATTTGAGCTGGTATTCCTGTATTTAAAACAGACACTTGAAAGACCAAGGGACTCTCATACATTACTAACGCAGTGGCGTAATAACGACAGATACTTACACCTCATTGAAGATGACTGCTCCCACCAACTGGGTCTACATCAAAAACTGTGATGAAATGCTTAAACATTTGTTGACTTTACGGGGCGAAAAATCCTCGCCGAAATTGACCGACTACAGGCACCCATGCACGGATACTATCCTACTACTTGTACCAGTAACACATTGACCAGTACATCAACTCCGGCTGTTACCAACCGATTTCCCCAGAACTGAGTTGGTTTCCTAACACTTGCACAACCACCACAGACAACCACCTGGTAGATAACTCTAATCTACCACCGAAGAAGCCGAAACCAACCAAGCGCCAATTTTAAGAATGGGTACGCCTTATATGCCTTTGATCTCACCCCAGTCTACTGGACGGTGACCAGTTTGAGATGGTCATGTCGGGCCCTGTCTCAGTTTTGACAAGAACTACGCCACTTAAACGATGAATACAGACGAGATACGGACCATCCTCCTGTTAGATATATTTGTTAAACGAACTGGGCTCGTTAAAGTTTTAGCTCGTGACCAATTACCTCTACGCATCGAGCCGAGCCAGACGGCTGCTTTCGTCATCAACACTGACCCTAGCTATCGCCCCGGTGACCACTGGGTCGCTCTATATTATAATGGACTTGGTACTTTTGAATATTTTGATTCTTTCGGACTACCACCTATACACCGGACTTGGTTAATTTTTATTGCCAGAAACTCTACCCGGCCTGTTAACTACAACGCCAGACATTTACAAGATGTGGTCACAAACGTTTGTGAGCTCTACGCCATTTATTTCATCTTAGTCAAAGTTCGCGGTGGTACTATCCAACGCGTCCTACTACCCTTTTCGGCTAGACAACACGCCAACGATCGATTAATTACTCAATTAGTCAGACCCTGGCTAGCGAACCACAAGACTGCTTTTTCCTTCATAGGCAAAAGAAGAGATCAATAGACACGTGTGTGTATTTTTTTCTGTCGTTTTTTCCGTCACGACAATAGAGCCGTGAATCATCCACTTGTCCGCACGCACCCGCGTCAACGACCGATCAGATTTTTCGACGAATCACGCCCTGGCTAACTCAAATCTAGTCACAGCGACAACGATGGTGTAAGATTTCGATGAATCACGTCTCGGCTAGCACAAGATTGGTTACGTTTCGAAACCAGATTGAACTGGTATTCCTGCATATAAACAGACACTTGGAAGACCAGACACTCATACTTTACTAACGCAGTGGTGTGATAACGACAGATACTTACACCTCATTGAAGATGACTGCTCCTACCAACTGGGTCTACGTCAAAAAACTGTGATGAAATGCTTAAACCTTTGGCTAGTGGTCTGAAGGCCGCGTCTGTATGTGTTTACCGAGGCCAACCTTTACTACACGTGAGAAGATACTTTGTTGAATCCTACCTCAAGTTTCCTACCAAAACCGGCATTACGTTAACTCACAGGAGTTTGAACATTTGTTGACTTTACAGGGCGAAATCCTCGCCGAATTTGATCGACTACAGTCACCACGCCCGGATACCTATCCTACTACTTGTACCAGTAACATGTTTGACGACTACATCAACTCCAGCTGTTACCAACCGATTTCCCCAGAACCGAGTTGGTTTCCTAACCCTTGTACAATAAACCACAGACAACCACCTGGCCGATGTCACCAAGCTACCACCGAAGAAACAGACACCTACTACCTCCGCCAGTAACCCGTTTTGACGAATACATGAACTGTACTTGTCCAATATCACCAGAACCGAGTTGGTTTACTAACCCTTGTACAACCATCACAGACAACCACCTGGCCGATGTCTCTAATCCACCACCGAAGAAGCAGAGAAGAAACCTACCAAAACGGCTGAGACTTGTGCTTTAGCTTGCTATTATTTGAAAAATAAACTATATTAAACTAAAATTCGTTTGTGTGTTACCTATATATAACTGTTGTCTAAATATTTCGTCTAACTGTTCGTATAACTGTTGTAACAATATATATGTATATAAAATATCGTATTACTGTTGTCTAAAAGTCTTCCTATTGTCTCAATAAATATCGTCTTCTTGTTGTCTAAATATATCGTCTTCTTGTTATCTAAAATAAACAACACCATTATCTAAATATATCTCTATATAAAGTCATGCTCCTCTTGGCCCACCTCCTTCGCGCCTCCTGAATGCGCTTATATAAAAGTCACGCGCCTCCTGTCGTTTTTGCTATATAAAAGTCACGCGCCTCCTGGCGCGCCTCCTGAATGCTACCTAAGTCCGCCATGATATACTTATGTGGAAAGATGGTGTCTGCCACAACGAGGTTTGATATTTCACAAAGTTCTAAAAGTCTTTCGCCATTTTGATTCATACAGCCAAAGCCTATTCATTACACGAACTTTAATTACGGCCAGATGGGTACGCATAATCAGTTCCTGTTCGGAAAATGACTTTTTACATTCGAACAAAAGAGGACCTTTATCAAATGGAAATAGCACAGATGCGCCGGTCTGCAAGCAACTATTCAGAACTCGCGCGGCTTTGTTACAATGGTCGAAACCCGTTATCGAGAATGTCATTACACGAACTTTAATTACACACAGATGTGAATAATTAATTTGATCCCATTGTATCAAGTTCGAGCATTACACTAGCGCTCTTTTATCAAGCTGGTAAAAAAACAATGATATTAAACACTTTAAAAGATGTGACAGCAGCCACACATGTCTTGTTATATTTGTTATGGATTGGTGACGAGAAAAATTCATTAGGCGCAGATGTGGACATGTTTTTTACAATCACACAAACGTTTACAACCTTTTTTAGTTATAACTAACTATTCGTCGCAGTATTTGTCTGTTAGTGTTGTACGTAAAAAATATATATTGTTTCAGAATACGGCTGTGTGAGAGTATATAACTTAACACTTTATTATAACACTCTTTAAAGAAGCAATATGATCTGATAACTAAAAGAAATGTGGGGTGTTACTGAGTAACGTGTGGTTCTCATATTGTTTTACACCAAGGGTGTGAATGTTTTTTAACATGTTGCAGTGATTCTCACTTTGTTGAAAACACAGTGATTCTCACGTTCTTGAATTTTTAACATGGGGCAGTGGCTCTCACGTTGTTGAAAACACAGTGATTCTCACGTTCTTGAAATTTTTTTTAGCACGATTCTTACGTTGTTGAAAACACAGGGGTTCTCACGTTTTACTGAAGAAGTGGTGTGATAACGACAGACACTATCCCTCATACCTTGTTGAAGGTGGTTTCCATTGTTCCCACCAACTGGATGTACATGCCAAGAAGTGATGAAATGCTTAAACCGTTGGAGAGCGGGTTAAAGACCGCAACTGTAAGTTTTTACCGAGGCCAGCCATTGTTACTCGTGCGATTTGATTGCCAAGGGGGGACATTTTTTGCCAAGGGGAAGTATTTTTTGACAAGGGGAAGTATTTTTTGACAAGGGGGAGAAATTTAATTGCCAAGGGGCGAACATTTTTTTGACAAGAGAAAGACATTTGATTACCAAGGGGGCGAAATTTGTTTGACAAGGGGAAAGGGGGGAGCTAAGGGGGCGAAAATTTTTGACAAGAGAAAGACATGTTGATACCACCAAGGGGGCGATAAGGGTGAGAAATTTTTTGCGCGCACGCAAGCAAACTTAAATTTAATTCACATGTGCTAGCGTAGTATGTCTAGCTTCTAACTGTTGGTATCTAAAGATAATTTTAAGTTTATACATTAAGAAAATATTAATAGCTTGTCTTGTGTTAATTTAGCTATGGCGATAGATAGAACATAAATACTAATTGTAAGTCATTTCGATGGTAGGTATAAAATAAATATAGAGGAAATTAGACAATGTTTAGTAAAGATAACTCGTATACAACAACCTATTTGTAGCACAATACGAGACAATGTCAAACATAATGCTAACCAGATTACCGGCTGGGGCGGGATAAGCTTGGAGCAAAACAAAAGTCACATGCGCACACACACACACACACACACGCTCGCGCGCACACGCGCACACACACATTAAAGAAGGAGCAGCAAACCGGACAGAACATGACAGGAACAAAAGTCCCAATTTACATATCACTAAATGGGTATTGACATGAGTATCGTTATTAATCGTGATATAAAATAATTAAGATACAACTACCCCGTGTACATCAATATGTAATTACATTCACCCAACAACGGAAATTCCCTGTCATATTTTTGAATACTTCGGGTCTATCATATGTCCTGCTTATCTATAGCTATATACACCTATTTTTATAGTAACTTTCTCCTTTTTATTTTTCATTTTTACAGATGTCTTCACGTCGTCGGAACATTCTCACCTCCATCTTAAGTTACCTCCATGCGAACCGATCTCTGTATTGTGAAGAATGTCTGGATGAACAGCCGAATCAAGAAGCCCATTCCTGCCTGACATCAACGATCGAGGATCTGATTAATATACAGCTAGAGGACGTCCTCCTACGGGTGGTCCCACATGACCACCTTGTCGACCTAACCGTAGAGATCGTAAGGAGAATCATGTTGCGTTATATTCATCGCCGCGCGGCTCGACAACATCATCAACCAGACTAAAAACACCAGCAAAAGACATGGGCACAAGAACCCTTAACCTTTTTCTCTATAACTTTTTTTGGGTGTATTTTCCCTCTATAAGGTTTTACCCGCCCTTTTATCGGATATGTGGTGTTATTTGTTGCCTCACGACAATACGTTCATGAGTCATGCACTTACAAGCCCAGCCCACACAAAATTCTCACATCGACAACGTCTCAACAATCGACTAGCTTTTCGACGAATCAAGCCCTATCTAACACAAGTTTACTCACATCGACAACGATACAACTATCGATCGGTTGTTCGACGAATCACGCCCTGGCTAACACGAATCTAGTCACATCGTCAACGATCGATTAATATTTCAACTAATCACACCCCGGCTAGCACACGCCACATTTCAGAAACCAGATTGAGCTGGTATTCCTGTATTTAAACAGACACTTGAAAGACCAAGACTCTCATACTTTACTAACGCCGTGGCGTGATAACGACAGATACTTACACTTCATTGAAGATGACTGCTCCCACCAACTGGGTCTACATCAAAAACTGTGATGAAATGCTTAAACATTTGTTGACTTTACGGGGCGAAATCCTCGCCGAAATTGACTGACTACAGGCACCACGCACGGATACCTATTCTACTACTTGTACCAGTAACACATTTGACCAGTACATCAACTCCGGCTGTTACCAACCGATTTCCCCAGAACCGAGTTGGTTTCCTAACACTTGTACAACCCCCACAGACAACCACCTGGCCGATAACTCTAATCTACCACCGAAGAAGCCGAAACCTACCAAGCGCCAATTTTAAGAATGGGTACGCCTTTTACGCCTTTGATCTCACCCCCAGTCTACTGGACGGTGACCAGTTTGAGATGGTCATGTCGGGCCCTGTCTCAGTTTTGACAGACTACGCCACTTAAACGATGAATACAGACGAGATACGGACCATCCTCCTGTTAGATATATTTGTTAAACGAACTGGGCTCGTTAAAGTTTTAGCTCGTGACCAATTACCTCTACGCATCGAGCCGAGCCAGACGGCTGCTTTCGTCATCAACACTGACCCTAGCTATCGCCCCGGTGACCACTGGGTCGCTCTATATTATAATGGACTTGGTACTTTTGAATATTTTGATTCTTTCGGACTACCACCTATACACCCGGACTTGGTTAATTTTATTGCCAGAAACTCTACCCGGCCTGTTAACTACAACGCCAGACATTTACAAGATGTGGTCACAAACGTTTGTGAGCTCTACGCCATTTATTTCATCTTAGTCAAAGTTCGCGGTTGGTACTATCCAACGCGGTCCTACTACCCCTTTTCGGCTAGACAAACACGCCAACGATCGATTAATTACTCAATTAGTCAGACCCTGGCTAGCGAACCACAAGACTGCTTTTTCCTTCATAGGCAAAAGAAGAGATCAATAGACACGTGTGTGTATTTTTTTCTGTCGTTTTTTCCCTCACGACAATACAGCCATGAATCATCCACTTGTCTGCACGCAAACGCGTCAACTACCGATTAGATTTTTCGACGAAATCACGCCCTGGCTAACTCAAATCTAGTCACACAGCGAAACGATCGTTTAATATTTCGATGAATCACGTCTCGGCTAGCACACAGATTGGTTACGTTTCAGAAACCAGATTGAACCTGGTATTCCTGCATATAAACAGACACTTGGAAGACCCAGACACTCATACTTTACTAACGCAGTGGTGTGATAACGACAGATACTTACACCTCGTTTAAGATGACTGCTCCCACCAACTGGGTCTACGTCAAAAACTGTGATGAAATGCTTAAACCTTTGGCTAGTGGTCTGAAGGCCGCGTCTGTATGTGTTTACCGAGGCCAACCTTTACTACACGTGAGAAGATACTTTGTTGAATCCTACCTCAAGTTTCCTACCAAAACCGGCATTACGTTAACTCGCCGGAGTTTGAACATTTGTTGACTTTACAGGGCGAAATCCTCGCCGAATTTGATCGACTACAGTCACCACGCCCGGATACCTATCCTACTACTTGTACCAGTAACATGTTTGACGACTACATCAACTCCAGCTGTTACCAACCGATTTCCCCAGAACCGAGTTGGTTTCCTAACCCTTGTACAACCACCACAGACAACCACCTGGCCGATGTCACCAAGCTACCACCGAAGAAACAGACACCTACTACCTCCGCCAGTAACCCGTTTGACGAATACATGAACTGTACTTGTCCAATATCACCAGAACCGAGTTGGTTTACTAACCCTTGTACAACCATCACAGAAACCACCTGGCCGATGTCTCTAATCCACCACCGAAGAAGCAGAAGAAACCTACCAAACGGCTGAGACTTGTGCTTTAGCTTGCTATTATTTGAAAAATAAACTATATTAACTAAAATTCGTTTGTGTTACCTATATATAACTGTTGTCTAAATATTTCGTCTAACTGTTCGTATAACTGTTGTAAAATATATATGTATATAAATATCGTATTACTGTTGTCTACAAGTCTTCCTATTGTCTCAATAAATATCGTCTTCTTGTTATCTAAATATATCGTCTTCTTGTTATCTAAATAAACAACACCATTATCTAAATATATCTCTATATAAAAGTCATGCGCCTCCTGGCCCACCTCCTGCGCGCATCCTGAATGCGCTTATATAAAAGTCACGCGCCTCCTGGCGTTTTTGCTATATAAAAGTCACGCGCCTCCTGGCGCGCCTCCTGAATGCTACCTAAGTCCGCCATGACATACTACTAACAACAGAGACAGTTTATCACTGACATATCAAATAAACCAACACAGTCAAACAATAAACAATCCAATAGAAGAATTACTTATTGCTATTTTAGACACCATGCATCAAATCGTCATTGATTAAGTCATAAATCAGCTGGAGTTACGGAAGATCACACTATCGGTAGACACAAGCGGAAACGAAAAACACACATGGATCTTCATTTCAGTTAGTAGTACTTATAACGACACGTCGGTACACTGGCAATAATAGATATAGAGGTAAAATCATTACACTTAGAAAATATAAATAAATAAGTATATAGATGGAATAAGCAGCAACACTTGAATAAACTTAGGACGTGACGGCCAAACATCCAGCTAGCAGTGCTTCACAGAAATAAACCTTTTCATGGTTAATAAAAGTCCCTACCCCCGCCCCCCCCCCCCCCCCCCCCCCCCCCTACCCCCCCCCCCCCCCCCCCCCCCCCCCCCCCCCCCCCCCCCCCCCCCATTTAAAAAAGAAAAGGACAGAGCTAACAACCCAGCGGTCAAAACGCTTTAAAAATGTTCACAATATACCCCGGACTTATAACCGAGAGATCACACCTCTTGTCAGGTTTTGACGTGATGTCCAATCTCGTAAATAAGTGAAACAAAAGAAACAACACAACAACCATATGATACTTTAAGCAGCAGAGATAAGGTAGGTAGGGGAAAACCATCCAATTTACTATGAATGGGAACAATTATGTTATTAATTAAATATCAAACTAAATATTTGTTTATCTTTTTTTATTTATTTTTTATCAATTCAGTACACATATTAATTTAAGGCACAAAAGAATTTCTCACTTTTATTAGTACACTTGTTAAGTTGTTAAAGAAAACTTGTGTTACCATGTTTAGAATAAAAGTTCTTTAAATAATATGGAGTTTGATGCGCAAGTTAAAGAAGTGAACACTTATTTCCTCCGCCATTTTCAATGATAATTTTTGGAGAATTTTTTCGATGCAGTACCACATGTGCACACCGAAATGTTTCAACGGCGCCAAATAACGCACTTTGATCATTCTTTAAACACATTTTCTTACTTGGTCGGTTCTCTCCTATCCCAAGGACCAGAGTGGCTAAGAGACATGGCGTCCACATCTAATTCTAAAGACACCGGGGTCGGTTCCCAGTACAGGGAATATTCTTGTTGGAATTTTTTCACAACCACTTTGTACTAATAATGTCTTACTCCCCCCTGATTCCCTGAGTAGTGAGATCGGATGGCTAGCCTTATTGGATCAGGGCGAAAAAATAGTAGGTCACGTGTACAAGTTTATCACATTAAAAATTACTCGGCATTTGGAAATCGTAAAGAGTAGGCCATACGGCCCCTGCCGTGCCAGAGTTTACACTATTAACAAAACCTACCCGATATAAAAATATTTATAGAATGCGTGATTCCTGTATACACACATAAGGTTGCTCGCCGATGCTTTGGAGTTCGTGCACTGTGCCGAGATTCTCCTTGTGAGCTAAAGGAGGAGATAGGAACCACTGATGGAGTTTTCCGTGTACAATGTAGATGGTCCTTGAAACAAAACCAAAACAAACCTCTTCTACCTTGGTGTGTAGAGGTTAGCCAGAGGGAGCGCCATGTTAGCTGTAAGCTGTTATATCTTTTGGCCTGGTTTCAGTCCAGTCCTCGGTCCATCAGGGATTGTCTAAATGTTGTTCTCCTAGCGAATTCTTGGTCGTCCTAGAGATCTTGATCCCTGGCTGTTTTGTTTCCCATATGTGGCGTGGTAGCCTGTGACGGATTGCCTCCCCTTAGCTCTGTAGTAGTGGTCCAACAGTGGCCAAAACTCAAGTTTGTAAAATAGGTCGTCAAAGGTGTCTACCTTCGCACAAGATTACTCTTGACAGTGTCGTAGATAGAAGAGTAACGTCGATTCTATCCCAATGGAGTATTCATACGTTATTCCCGAAGTCAAGAACAATGCTGTATTGGAAGGGCAGTCGTTAACCTATATAGGTTCGCCGCCTTTTATGAAGAATTAAGCAAAGGTTTTAGCCCGTTCAAGCCCCCAGCTGATGTAAATCTAGCGACATTCTTTTCTAAGAATTAGCTCTACATATGTAAACATATGTCTAAGTGTGTGTGTGAATGTGTGTATATATATATATATATATATAAAATAGTCTTGCACATACTTTTGTTTTTATACATATAATAAGCGAATCAATTATGATTGTAGTGTTTTAAAATAACATGTAATAAATTTAATAATCAACTAGTTTTCACAGGTTGAAATGATGATGAATTTTTGATGAAAGTGTTCTCTTCACAGAGACTGGATTAAGGAATGTTAATGTTCTTTGCTGTTGCCTTTTGTTAAGCACTTAGCTTAGCATCGATGAACTACTGCATCCGTGGTTTCGACAGTTCTTCAGTAATGATGACACTTCACAGTCTGATAGCTTTGTTCTACGAACAGTCGAACAGCTTCGTACTACGAACCGTCTGATAGCTTCGTTCCACTAACCAAAAGAGGAGCTTTCATTGCATTGGGAAATATATGGAGATCAAGAGAAATCGGATCCAACACGAAAATAAGAATCTTCAACTCAAATGTGAAGTCAGTCCTAGTGTATGGCTCTGAGACATGGAGAACAACAAAGACAACAACCAAAAGCTACAGACTTTCATAAATGGGTGCTTGCGTAGAATAGAGGGATTAAAATGGTATGACAAGGTTACCAACGTGGAACTGATGACAAGAACTAGACAAATGCCAGTGGAACAAGAGATGAGAAGAAGACGATGGCGATGGATAGGACACACACTGAGGAAACCTGTCAATAGCATTACAAGGCAGTCCTTGTTCTGGAACCCCCAGGGAAAGAGAGGCAGAGGTAGACCAAGAAGCACATGGAGAAGAGAGCTGGAAACAGAAGTGAAAATGATGAGGAGAACGTGGAAAGAACTTGAGATGATGGCACGTGACAGGAGGACTTGGCGTGTGTTTGTTGAAGGCCTATGCTCGTTTTGGAGTGGAGGGTTATGATGATTGATGTGTAATCAACGTGGTATTATTACGATTCATCTGCGAAAACGTAAACAAGTCTGGGAGCGGCTTTATAGCACAAATTTGAATGAAGGTGCATAAAAAATGCAAAATATAAAGCGAATAAATGAATGAGTGAGAGAGGGCTCAAAAGTACATGTACAAATGTTTTGTCACGATAGCCGTTCTTCTCCAAATCTGGGCAGACGTGACCCAAACTATTGTAACTGGGGGACTGTTCAACTCGGGTCTGAACAAATTGTATTACAAAACATCACAGAAGAAAAGCGGGTCTTCGACCAGACCCATCTATGCATGCACAGAAATAAATCTGACAATGAAGAGAAAACATTCAGTTTTATAGAAAAACACCATTCGTAATGAAGTTTTTTTGTTTTTGGATAATTCGCGAGAGGTTCAGATGTTTTTAAAAATGAAGGCTATCCTGGACAAATAGGTGTATTCAGAGGATACCAGGATCAGTGCCAAAGATAAGACTGGTCTTATAAGAAATACCCCCTTCTCTGAAATGAGTAAGGGTGTATTCGACATCAAAGTGGGGGTCAAGCTATCGTAAATCTACTGGTATTCTTCTTCTTCTTCTTCCTCGTTCGTCCTGAAAATGACGGTGTTTGCGTTGGGTCGGTTTACGCCTAAGCTGTGATATCTGCACCTTTCGTTCGACATATCCGACTTCTGCACGGCATTTTTGGGGACCGGGTTTGTTTTATTCCTTTCCCATTGCGATCCCTACTCGCTCTCAGCCAGAATTGCAGTAATGCAATCTGTTTCCAGGGATCACCACGTGGAGGTGGAGTTGGGTCTTGACCAGCTCTGGTTCGATGATCCTGATGCAAGCAGTCTAGCTATGGTCGCTGACTGCATTCTCTATTGCTGCATCTTTGGGCCAGAAAATCTACAGGTATAAATGATTTAGTGTTTGGTCCTGAAAGATCTATCTGCTACCCTCTCCTGATCCCACAATGAGTGTTGGATATTTATATTTATTTGTGTGGCTAATTATACTAGGGGTAAATTAAATTAGGCTAGTTATAGGTAATAACTATCAAACAGAACTATTTAACTTAATTACAATAATTAAGTAAGAGACTGAATGACAGTAAAGTAGAACTCCATTTATCCGAACCCCATGGGACCGAGCATCGTTCGGATAATCAAATGTTCGGATAATTGGATTACATAATGTATCGAGTACATGTACACATATTTCTAAAAATAATTAACCATCACAAGGAAAATACACTATAAAACATATTTACTTGTACTTTAATAATAATACCCACACTTGTATTAGTTCACTGTATCACCAAAATCTTTTATTACACTGCAGTGCATTGTACTACTTTGTATTAATTATTTTTGTTAAGAAAGATAAATGTTTTTAAAATAACATTACAAACCGATTTCCTAAACCAGGCCCGCAACATTACGTAATACATTGTTACTTGCACACGATGTATTACGCACCACATATTTAAAATAATGAGGGAATTCCTCTTTTGCACCAAACTGGTTAGTCTCCTTTTTGCCTGCTAAGGTCCCGCATTCTCTACAAACAGCAGAAAGCGGTTGCAGGGACAGCTGTCATTTTCTTGCACGTACCCAAAGCCATCGCTGTTTTCTAGGAGCTATTAAGGGCCTCTTAAGGACTTGGTTGACGGTTTGGTTTTTCTTCATAATCTACAAGTACATCATAGTACTTCTGAGGAAGGAGTCTTTTCAATCATCGGTCACTACTTGAATCTGGTCTTACTTACTGGCCACAAAAAGACAAATTTTCTTTCAATCATTCAAAAACTGAAAACCAGACTCATTGATCAATTTCTTTCTAGAACATGGGTGCCATCATCTTTTTCACAGTCCGAGAAAATTTCCGGGGGCATTGCTTTGAAAAACACGTTCCACAACGTCATTTATTACAATCATCATTTGTTGTCCACTGCAGTAGTAGTTTTCCTTTCCTCCTTTCTTCCAAGCAATCTATTCCAAGCCTTGTTGAGACTTATCTTGTGACTGGGTGGTCCAAGCATCAGCTCTCATATAGTAGCTGTCTGAGAGATTAAGCTTATTGGAAAACGTCACCACACTTACGTCATCTTCAGCCCACAATAAACGACGCAGGTCTTCCTTCTTGTACATCTTTTTAAGCTTTGCTATAACACCCTGATCCATTGGTTGAATCAGTGCTGTTACATTGGGAGGCAGAAAAATTACTTTAAAATTTGCATCAACTGACATTCAATGTAATCCGTCTCTGGATGAAGATGGTGCATGTGTCCAGTAGAAGAATTACTTTTCCAGTTTTCTTTTCTTGTTCTCTCAACCTCTTCACATTTGGGATGAACTGATTTGTATACCAATCAAGAAATATTTCACTATTCATCCAAGCACTCTTCTGTGCTTTGTAACACAATGGGAGACATGTCACATTCTTTAAACAACGTGGTTTTTTTTGGGCAAGTTTTGCCGGATCATTAGCACCGGTAAACGATGACTTCCACTGGCATTCGCGGCTACCAAAATTGTTACTCTCTCTTTGCACTTTTTAAACCCAGGGGCAGCTGCTTCGCGCTGAGATGCAAGTGATTTTTGAGGCAATGATTTCCGTATAAGCCAGTCTCATCGGCATTATACACATCATCGAGTGAAATAACCTTCTTCTTCCAAAAAAGCCAACAATGTTTCTTTCATAAAATTTTTTAGCGGCAGTTGACCATCGCTAGATAAAGATTTCCCCCTTGGAATCTCCAATTCTCGTATTGCCATGACGAAGGTTTTTAAAGTTTCTTAACCATCCTGGCTAGCCTTAAAGTCAGGAGGACACGTCAAGTTGATTGTTGAAACTGAAGTGCCTTTTCACACAACAGAGAACCAGAGATAGGTTCCCCTTTGCTTCTTCTTTGCACAAACCATATATACAAAGCCTCTTCCAATTTCACATCTTTCGCATTTCTCATGGTTACGTTTCTTCGACCCATTTTTCCAACTATCAAATTTCGATGCAAAACTCATAATTTTATCCTTGTTACTTTTGATGTCAGAGACGGTAGCTTTCCAAACATTGAAAATCCTCGCAAGTGAAGACACAGTTTCACCTTGTCCTAGTCTCTTGATAATTTCTGTTTTCGTTTCAATTGACAAAACATTGCGGTTCCTTTTATATGCTTTAGGCCTACTGGAAGATGCCATATCGCACAGAGAAATACTTGTACACCAAAATTATTCTGCTGTAGTAGCAGACACAATTATTTTAAGTTGAACTGTCTGTTTAGCCAGTGTTCTACCTAGAACGCACACGTACACTGGATTGGTAAACCAGATATTAACTGACTTTATGATCTAACTGACTTCCTGTACGTAAGCAACCGACCATTAGCCATCCCATTCTCTACAAATTGTTCGCACACATTTGAAGTTTGCCGCATCAAAGATTCAGAATTTTAGTCTAACGTGACTGTGGCATCTGATTTTTTTTTCTTTCTGATACATGTGTTCGGATAATTGGATGTTCGGATAATTGGGTTCGGATAAATGGAGTTCTACTGTATTTACAATTTAATTGTTCCTTAAACCCGGTTTCTTTTGGTTAGGAAAACTCAATAAAATTTGTTTATAAAGTATGTACAAGATGATATAAATGAAGATGGGACCCTACAAAGATGCCAGCAATAGAGAATGGGCAGTCAGCGACCCATAGCTTGACTGCTTGCATCAGGATAATCAGCGAACCAGAGACTGGTCAAGACCTACTCCACCTTCCACGTGGTGGTCTGGAAACAGATTGCATCACTGCAGTCTGGCTGAGCGAAAGTAGGGATCGCAGTGGGAAGGCAAAAACCCGGTACCCAAAAATAAATTGCCGTGCAGAATAAGTCGGGATGTAGTCGTCCGAAATGTGCAGATATCACAGCTTAGGCGTAAGCAGACACAACGCACTACCACCGTTCTTTCAGGACCCGCAGACGAGAAAGAAGAGAAGCTGAAAAGAAATAGATGGACATGTGTATCCATAAAAAAGGCAAAATTATGCTCTGTATATTTAATTATCGTATTGTAATCTAAAGTTCATTATGTGGTGGAATACATTGATACAGAGATAATAAATTCCTCCATTATATATATAAAAGTTTAATAATAAAATGTAGGGATTTAAAAATGATTGTTAATTTCCGATGCTGGCTTCTGCGCCCACGCCATAAGGCGCGTTGATTGTGGTCAGACCGTCACCCAGCTCGTTTATAGGCGTAAATTGAAAAAAAACTTACTAACTATTATAACATGAGGACCCGAAAGTTGCCTATTCGATTAGAGGGGGGGTAAGAAAAGGGAGGGAGGGAAAAAAAAAATGGGTCGTCCTGAAGACGCGTTTTTGAATCCTAATGTCTAGCATACGCGTGCACATTGTAGTTTGTTTCGGGGTATATTTGATGATACGGATGTAAAAGTAAGAGCATTTAGCCAATTGTCACGGTAAACTTGAAGGCTGTTTAGCTATTTATTGCGAATGACCGTCAAATTCTCCGTATTAGCTTGAAAGTACTTTGTGGAAAAGAAAGTGAATCGTTTGGAGGTTAGTATAGATTTTCAAGAACTAACATGGAAAAAAAATATGGAATTTTCTTATTAATAGGTTTCAGAATCTGTAAAAGTTAGATATGTTTATGGATCTTATCTTTTCCTGATATATAATTTTGCTGACATTCAAATAAAAGGGACGGACAGATAACATGTAAAGTTATTGACTAAAAGAGTGTGATTTGTTCTGCGGTCAAACTAAAGTAAACATGATATTAGCTTTGCATTTCACTGAAAGTTACATTTAACGCGTTCTTGAGACGAAGGCACGAAGAAAAACAATACATGAAAAAACAAGGGGAGACATAGGAGGATAGAGAATCTTAACAATATCTTCCAGCAGTCTGGAAATCTAAGAAGGGAATGAGAGAAAAATTTGAATATTTTTTTTAGTGTTCTGCCAAAAAACGGTCCAAGTCTAAATTTTGGAGAAAATGACCAAGTTCGGACAGACCGACCGACAGAAATCTGACTACACAGTTTGGACCAAAAAATTGGACATTTAATTGTGATATTTTAAATTTGTATAGGGGAAGTACTCTCAATATGGACGAAATAATTTAGGGGATTATTGAAAAATTCTGCTAGGCTCGTTGCTCAATTTGTTGAAGAACTGGTCCCATACAAGCAGAATCGTGAAGGATAAGTAAGTATTTGTCGTCCATTGATTATATGTGCTAGTAGTAGTGGGACCGCCCTAGTCCTAGCCAGCAGCTCAGCTGTGTTTTGTGATGTTTCACGGACATCCTGTAGTTTTCATTATGAATAAATTCATTTTGTAGGTAAGGACCTTCGAAATTGTTAACCTTTTATTTTTTTAACATTATGAAGTGATGGATACTGCCGATATAATGAAAAAAATGATTACGACAAGTGAATACTTCATTGCTAGGTCCCCAGACGGACTGTCCAGGGACCCACTTTTATAGAGCGTTGAAAATATAGATCAGTGATTAAACTATCAGAAATGTAGAATACAGATGTTTTTTTCAGGTGGTCAGGTGGACATCATATCACCCACTTATTATATGGAAAAAAGAGATTAATGAAAAAAACAAAAATATTTGTCAGATGCATGCTGCCAAAGCTCATAGAGGAGAGGAAATTTGTAACTAGTGCTACTTGATAACCAGTTTTGGATGTAGATGTGCTGGGTCGGGTCAGAGAGATCTGACCAATGAGTCGTTTTTTTACAATGTATTAATGATTGTAAACATGGTGGATTAGGTAGTTAGTATGTTAAGACATAGCCTAATTTTATGGTTTCAGAGTTTCTGTCGGTATACACCATTGTATGAAATGAGATTGACTACCATATTACCTCAGAGCAAGTGAGGAGTGGGGCCCCTACTAAGGAACTACTTTCTTCCATCTTTACAGGCCATTTAAGTATGGACAAGACCTGGGCCTGCTGAGATTCTATCAACGCGAATTATAATTATAAAAGAAACTCCATTGTGGCAGTTTAAGAGACTTTTCCCACCATTTAATCCTGCTTTAACGTTGAGCAAATGAACCACTGTTCCACTGTACGTGACATGGGTATGAGCAAATACCCCGACCCCCGACATCCAGCACTAGTTCCTAAAGACTTTTAGTTGGAGTAACAAGCCACCCAGCCAAATGGGGCGGCCGTAGGGGTGGGGGGGGGTGGTTAGGGTGGGTTACTCGGTGGGTTTGGTGGGGGGTGGGTGAAATTGAGGGGTGGGGGTGGGAGGGGGGGGGTGGGCGAGGGTTCAGCAGGTGGGGGGGGGGGGTCAGGGCAAACTGGGGTTAAAAAAGTGGGGGGCTTCTAAATTTTAACAACACAGGGGGGGTTGACTTGGGGGCAGTAGGGTGGGTGGGTATTAGTGGGGGGGTGTGCGGGGTGGGGTATGTAGTTAATACCAGCACACCACATTTCATTACCCTAGACATTAGACGTTAGCTATCAACACACTAGTCAGATTAAGTCCAGATTGAGGTCGTAGGTGGTAGTAGCAAGGTACTCTGTAAGCTCACATAAACTGTTATCCTCAGGGACCTTCACAGCTGACCTCATTCAGTACATTAAGTAAACATAACAATAACAATTGAAACATCAAAACCCACCACAATTCACTAGCTCACAATCTTGGTATCAAATGTCCCTGCTAGTAACATAATAGGATTCGAATATGGTCCTCTGTGAATCATCATGAATAATGTTGCCTTCTGATGCGTGTACTTTCATCCTGATACTTGATGAGCTTGTAGTTTACTACATATAATTATTTCTCAGGAACAGTCCACCAGACGTCCTGTATTACGAGTGCATTAGACTCAAGGCTTGAACACTCATTCTTTTATATTGCCTGCTGAGTACCTTCCCAGGGTTTTTTTCTTAATGCTGATACTGCATTACTTCTTGAATACAACATATTGGCCATTCTGTCATATCCCCTGGCCCGCATACTGGCACTCATAGAAGAAGGCTTAACTGCTTTGGTACAGTTACAAATATTTAATACACATGCTGTTCACACATCAAACGACGCTATCCTAGCCCCGTCCTCGAACTGGTCTTGTGCTTTGCTTAAGTCACACACTGTTAATCGAACTGGCAACTTACTCAAACGAAACTTCAGACAGACTTTTCAGAATTACACTGACTTTAACACAAGCACAGTTCATAGGACACATATTCCGTCCAACATCGTCACACTGGACACTTGCCGAATTACAGTCTAATTGGGACACACGTCTTACATTGGTCCTAAGACACACGACCGAGTGATGCCAAGGACCGTTCGTGTCCCAACTTTATAAACTCACTTCTGCTACACCAATTTTAGCAGGGGGTACGGCAAGGACGTCCCTTCCGGGAAATACCATGACTACCGTACATAAAAACACTAACCCAGGGAAGTTATCAGTATAAAAACAATGTTATGGTTAATATTAAAACATACCTGTTAGTAACCACAGCGACAACATGCCAAAATAGTAAACCCAGTCAAACAGTAAGCTATATTTAAATTAATTTTAACACATGCTGATCAACAATATCAACTTACAAATCGCTGACTCAGTCCTTCTCTTTCCTATAGCCCTCGCGCGTGATTCTCCAACGAATCTGCGCTGCTGGTTGAACCGAAAAGGACAATCGATGCGTTTTGCAGTTCCAATGGAGTGGAGGGAACCGACTAACCATCTTAATGATTGTTACTTTTGCATGACTGCTGCAACTGGACATGGTATTTCTAAGAAGAAAAAGCGGCCTGTGCCCTATCCCAATATTCCATCTGCTATGCGGCCAGTGCATCACGGGGAAGGACTTCCTGTTCCGGGCCCACCAAAATCTTATACCCTGGATGATGAAGATAATAACGCCAGTGGACATCCGTCACCTGTGAAAGCATCTACACCAAGAGATCCTGATTTCGTGCCTATTGAAGAGTCTACACGGCCACACAAAATTACCCAGAGTGAATTGAATGATCTAGTGAGATATCTGGAATTGCCAAAAAATAAAGCAGAGCTGTCGGGGTTTAGACTGCAGCAATGGAATCTTCTAGAAGAGAATGTGCATGTGTCTGTGTTTCGTGCTCGGCAAAAACATCTGCTTCCATATTTCAAAATGACAGATAACCTCAGTGCTTGCGTTGATATGGTGGGTCTGATTGCAGCACTACACATCAACTACAAAGACGACGATTGAAGGCTGTTCATTGATTCGTCCAAGTTGAGCTTAAAAGCTGTGCTGCTCCATAATGGTAACGTTTTACCATCTGTTCCACTCGGGTATGCAGTCCACATGAAAGAAACGTACAACAATATGAAACAACTGTAACACACCATCAACTGACAATTATAAGTGGCAGATTTGTGGTGACCTGAAGGTCATTGCCATCTTGATGGGCTACAGCAGGGTTACACACAGTTTCACTGTTTCCCCTGTCTGTGGGAGAGCCTTGCCAGGACTTCTCACTACAAGAAAAAGGATTGGCCCCAACGACAATCACTTGAACCGGGGAAAAGAATGCACTTAACGAACCACTTGTAGAATCCCACAAGATCTTGCTCCCTCCTCTCCACATCAAACGTGTCTTTGAAATTACACTTTTTACACTCTCATCTGGATTTCTTCCCTACTAATTGCGGTGCTGTCAGTGACGACATGGGGGAACGATTTCATCAGGACATTACTACCCTCGAAATAAGTACCAAGGGAAATGGAATGCAGCAATGCTAGCAGACTATTGTTGGACCCTTGTGAGAGATGCTCTAGAAACTCACTACAAGCGACAGGCAAAAAACATTTCCGCTATGAACATTATTATCATATGGTATGTATATCCAAATGTGCAAAACTTGTTTTATAGATATTTAAAAAACTATAGCTAATCTGGTGTTTTAACGGCCATTTTCATATTCAGCAGCCCAAACAACATAAAGGTAACTTAGTTTAATCTCAGATACACACAAAAAGTCAAAATTTGTTGTCCAGTGTAATTGTAATATATATATATATAGCGTTTTTTGGTATTATTAATACAAGTACGTTTGGTATACTTAAAACATGTGGTATGTAAAATTGAAAAACACTAAATAGTTAACTGTAGGATACGAGCTTACCAAAGACAACTTACTGTTGCAGATAATAAGTGATAAAGAAGTAAGGGGAATGTATCCTATTTATTGTCAAAGGGGAACTATTTACCTATAAAAAATATATCAAATTAAATAAAATGTTTTTGTTATTTATTTAATTTTATCAATTCATATAACAAAATTATATAACGTATAAAACATTCTCTTATATTTATTAACACATTTGTTAAATTGTTAAACACTTGTTTTGTTTTTTGTGTTTAGAATAAAACAAACTTTAAATAATATGAGTATGATGCACATGTTAAAGTAGTGAGCACTTATATGGTCTTCTACGTTCAATGAGAATTAAATATAAACATACACTTTGCATTGTTCGCAGATGCGCATACAAAAATGTTTCATCCGCGCCAAACAGCGCCTTTCCACAATCTTTTAATCACATTTTCTTACTTGGTGGTTTCTGCTCTACCCTGGTAGCCGGAGGGGCTATGAGGTTTGGTTCTCAGTACATGGAATATTTTTCATGCAATTAGTTTCCGATCCACTCAGTAATAATGTCATAACCCCCCCCCCCCCCCCCCCAATCAATGGTGTCCTCCCAGCAAATTCTGGGTCTTCCTGGAGATATGGATCCTTTGCTATTGGTTTCCCATATGTGTCGTGGCAGACGTTCTTCTCTAATTGTTGCAGACGTGGCCAAACCATTGTAACTAGGACGGTTCCACTCGGGTCTGAACAAATTGTATTACAAAACATCCCCGAAAGTGGGTCTCCAACCAGCGCTGTTATACATACGCACAGTCATAAATATGACAAAGGAAGAGACACAGCGGTTACAGAAAAACACATTCGTACCGGTAATGAAGTTTTTGTTTTTGGTTGTAGGACAACTTGTTTTAGTGACTTTCGTAATTTACTGGTTGGTTCTCCAAACACTAAGAGATGTTTGACCAGCAAGCTACTACATTCATTGCTTCTAAGATGCTGTGTTGTTTCAACTTGGATACGTTGATTGTCGAATTAAATGACTTATAAATTAACCCATATTCATTACGGTGACAGTGATGCAACATGCAGATTATTTGTTTCTCCGGAACTGGAGGAATGGTCTACCTAGCTCTACATACTCCACTCCAGAAAGTCATTTTTAAATAATAAATTGACGTCATAATTAATAGCATAGACTTACGTACCGGAAAGATTGAATTTTACGTCCATGTAGAGTAGGGGTTCCCAGCCTGGGGTAAGCCTACCACATGAGGATACGCCAAGCATCTCACAGAGATACACAGGATATTTGCTAAATAGCTACAAAGCTAGCCAATCGTCTGGAAATGTGGGTAATTTGCCTCTTATAAATTATTTCTCTCTTCTAACATACATAATAATTTTTTTCAGTCCCAATATGGATTCGACATTAGCAGCAGATGAACGCACATAGATTGTTCTCATGTACGCAGGACAGGGATCCTCAGAAATAAAAGTAGCAGCCGAATTCTCTATGAATCCAGACGTTTGGGCCACACTGTATATAATCCAAATGAAATATTCCAACAGTAGTAGTGTTAATGAGAAACAAAGTGTTGGAATGAAGAGAGAACGACCAGTTCTTAATCGAATCCGAAGCAAGAAAGAAGAAAAAAAAATTGGAGTCAGAAAATGATGTGAGGTTGTCTCTTTCAGAAACTGTACCAAAAATAAAACTGTTGGTTGACAAGACAAAGAATCAAGGGTATAACTAATTCATATGAATGTATTCTGATAAACACAAACAAGAAAATTTCTTATACTAATAAATGTTGTAATGTACCAAATAGTGTTTTATTAATGTCACATTAATAAACCTGTTTGTGAAGTTTTTTTTTTTTTTTTCTGTTTATTCGTTCCACTTCTTCTGCCCATCATCACATAGTTAAATAAATTCTCCACTATATGACCTAGAATATAGTCAACATTATGGCATCTTGGACACCCAAAAGTTAAATATCCCCACATTACTAATTTTCGTAATGAAAGTTTGTAACCAGTGAAAAAATCGCGCCACGTTTTTTTGGGAAAATACGGAAACGGCACACTAAACACTGTGACACGTAAATTCAACACTCTCTTAAAGAACATGTATACCTTTCTCTTCATTATTTTCATGGTGCATTGTTGACTTTTGTCACGGAATTGCTTACCCTACTTTGCAGTAGTGGTTCAACAGTGGCCAAAACTCAAGAGTATCAAATATGGGTCTTCAAAGGTGTATATAGAGGGACAAGGATGCTTATATCTCAAGGGTGTTTTCATAGATAATTGTTAATTTATATCTAATCCGCCGCCTTTTATGAAGAATTAAGCAATTATTAATTTCAGCTCGTTCAAGCCCCCACCTGATTTACAAAGTGGAATTCTTGTTATTATGGTATAGCTCTGTTTAGAGTGTATTTATTAAATTGACTGAGACAAACGCGCAGTATATTCAAAATGATTAAATCGAAATTAAATTTGTATATTTACAAATAACAGATTTAATAATCAATTAATTTTAACAGTTTAAAAATATTTATATAATCGATAACAGAAAATACTAATCATCGTGTGATGGTATGGTGTTTTATGTAAGAAGTCACTTGGCAGTTTCTAGGTTTGACTTAGCTGCAAATAGTAGTTTCTGCTCCAGCTGGGTTTTTTTGGTTCTGTGCAGATAGTTCACTGGAGTTCTCGCGTCTCTGGTCAAGATTAATGGTGCAGCATGTTCCAAGTAAGAACAAGGCGTAACTGAAAATCTAGTCCCGCGTCTCTAAGACCTTCTGATACTGGTGTCTATTTCGTCGTCAGGCCAATTCTACCCTCACTTTATTCCAGAGATAAGTACCCTCACTGGTACCACCAATCAAATCTTGGCTTAAAGACTCTTTGCTCAGAAGAACAAAGGCACTTGACTAGACCTCTTACACGTTTCTGGGGTACTGTTATGTTAACAATGAATTCCCACTATTACACCGTGTTTTAGATTCCTCAGACTCCAGTAGTCCTTGTTAAATGGTAAAGTTTAGTTTGGGCTTTGAAGTCATCAAAACTGCTCAAATAATGGTCCGGTTCCAATATAAGAATCTTGATTCTAACTTCTGGCAGTCTGGTTTTCGTCTTGGCAAGCGATTCTCATAGTGTACTAGACACAAAGTGGCAGATTATATTACAAGTTTTCGGCCCCCGCTTCTCAGGGCTGTTGGGACAAACGTCCAATCGACGCAGTTGTTATTCGCGCCTGAAAGTATCAGCTAATCTTATTTGAACTTTTATATTGAAGATTAAATATTTTGCATGACTCATCTAGTGCACAATTTCAAATGTTACTTTTCTAAAAATGGGCGGTAAACATTCGATTATTACTTGTTCAAGTTACGTCTCTCACACGTCCTCCCAGATTGAATGATTATCTGAATTGCCTATCCCACGTAATTCAACCATCGTCATCAGACTATGACTCGGCGCAATTCGGCAGTGTGGTCTGGACATTTCGTAGTTTATCCACACCTCCAATATGCAAGTCTATCATTCTGTAGAATTGTAAAGGATTACGCCCATCTTGTGCAAACAATGTCATTAGCCTTTCACCAGGGATAAAATGTGGGACCGTCACGTTTGTGTGATCTAATTAGTACCTCATGGATGCACCGGCGAATTGAAGTTAAATGAAGTGTGAAAGTAATGTAAACATTGACATTCGGATGAATGTTCTGTGTTGACAAGTAAGGGATAGGGGAGATAAAAATAACAATATCACTCGCACAGGAATGTAAAGCAATCATGCCGGAGTGGACATGAGAGCGCACAAACCGTTTTGTGACAACTTTCGAGAAACTACGGAAACCGTACTCATTACCCTGTACTTGAGTGAACGTTATGCTCAGACAATTCGTACAAGGTGACTAATATAAGGTGGTACATGAGGCTGGCAACATCATCATGTCAAACTAATTACAATAGACTGACCACTACGAAAGTCACTTGACTGTTTGGTGAAGGCTTCCTACAAGGGTACCAGCTGTAGTGGTGGTTCTATGCTCCACAAGGAACACAAAAGAAAATAATGATGATAATATAGAGGACAAAAATCTCGTTTATTCGGATTTCTCCGCAAGTAACCCATCAAGAAATGGTCAGTTTGATGTTTTTGTATCATACTAAACGAGGAACTAAATACCTGTTTTTGTTAATGTTTTTTTTTAAAACCTTTACAGTCTGTTGATACTAAAGATAGAGGGCTGAACTTTTCAAAAATACAAAACAAAAGCATCATATGCAGTAATTAAAATGTACGAGTTTTCATTCCATGCATCAGTTTAAAGCCAACCGATACTAGCTTTTCTGTCATCTTGAGACGCCTTCAGTTTTCTGTGATTTTAGCTTTTGTCATGACAATCAACAAAACACGGGGACTATCGTTTGATCGTGCAGGTATTTACCTACTAGACATAATCTTTGCTCATAGTCAACTTTATGTATAGCTCACATTAGGAAGGTGCCTTGAGAGCCCCCATAGTGGGAACATTGGATATCAATAAGAGAAAGATTCTAAGGTCATATAATAATCACATGAAGACGATACTGCAATCAATAAATCAACAAGACTAAGATTGTTGGACTTTGGCATCAAAAGTAAGACTATAAGAGATGAACGTATGAGAGGATGCACGTGTCGTGTACACAACCAGCGTGCTACAGGTTCAATTAATATCAATACCTTTCAAAATTTGCTGATGGAGACTGGGACTTAACTTAAAGGTGTTTGCCCGGAGAGTAATGATCTGGATTCTGATCAACAGTAATTATAAAAATAGGAAGGTACACAGAAAATCGTAAAGTATTTTTTTTTAACTTCCTCAACAAAATTATATAATTATAAAAATACTACGTTATGGTATGGTAGTAAGTCTGGTAGCTGTTATAATATTTAAAGTTTTCTACTAGTATTTTGTGAATATTTTTCGATGCGGGCAACAGCCAATACAAATGGAAATTATGGTAAGAAGGTGGGGATGTGGTAATTATTATCCAAAATAGCCACATATCCTACAACATACACTCAGAAGAGAACAATCACGCATAGCCAGAGATGCTCTTGACTGGAACCCATAAGTAAAAAGAAGAGTTGGGAGGCCAAAGAAAACTTGGAGAAGAACAGTGGAAGAGGAGGCTAAGGACATTGGAATGACTTAGGCACAGCTGAAACAGACAGCCCAGAATAGAAATCGATGGAGAGCAACTGTTTCAGCCCAATGTTCCACGGGGAACGGAAAGGCGTGATGATGATGATTTTGTGAATAATATTTAAAAAACAAAACGTTATGACTATATCGTAGATATGAACTCTTGATGCCACTTTACTAAGATCAACTCAATAACAATGAACACCACACATTGTTGTCAGTTCTAAACAGCACACAGTGTTGTCTGTTCTAAACACCACACTTCATCAATCTCTTGAACATTTTAGCATGTTACGCAATTGTCAGTTAAATATATGAAAACCGGAAAGTTGAACACAAGTATACAAGCCCGAACAAATGAATGCAGGGGTATTTTCTTGTGTGTATCTAGGGCAGCTAATCAGAAATGGGGTTTTCCACGGTCAGATAGTAAAGACTTCGACGATTGTATATGGAAGAATAAAATCGTCCGAAACATAGTTAGAATTAGAGATCGGGAAGCCGAACGAAATAACAGACAAGAATGAGAATAGTCTCCTTTTGACGGGAATATCTTCATTTATGTGTAGGTACAAGGACATTTGCAGGGAGTAAATAGTTGGGAAGAATTTTGCAAAAATAAAGGTCCGTGCATTGAGAAATCCTGTGTTTTTCCTATTCATTATGAATATTATTCAAGATAATCATCATCTTGAATTATTCAAGATAAAATCGTTAACATGACCGATATAGGAAAACAACATATAGATATAAAGGTCAACTCACTGAGAATGGAAATCTATAACTCTAAAGGCTTGAAATGGGAAAGGTACGATGCACGAGACAAAGGTTTGAAACCCATCTAGCACAAATCCCTCGGAGTTATACATATTTTGGGAAGTTTTTTGAGTTGTGATCATGGTTTTTCATACGTCCGGAACGTCCCTATATAAGAGCGGTCGAAAATGATTTAAAATTCACTTGTACAGCGAAGAAGATAGAAGAACAACAGCTGGAGAGAGAGAGAGAGAGAGAGAGAGAGAGAGAGAGAGAGAGAGAGAGAGAGAGAGAGAGAGAGAGAGAGAGAGAGACGTGTAAAGGCCAATATCTTGTTATTTTCAGCCAAGCAGTTCTATTACTCCATAAAAGCCAGTCTTTACTGATTTTAATGTGATAGGGTGGGCGAGAGGATGATGATGCTGTTGTGATATGTGATCACTTTCTTGCACTATCGCAACCGACCCGAACAACAATAAAACTCTGATTTTAAAGCAGGGGCTGTATTTATTCATTCAACCCTGTCAGTGACTCGGACCCACCAAGCAAACTAATGAACAAACATTAAACAGGTAAGCAAACGAAACAAAACACCCAGCCAGTGCTCAATTGCTAATCTGAAACGCAAACAAAGCACCGACTAGTTAAAATCATAATAGTTTAATGTTATTATACTCATCCCTGTTGTCAACCGTGAAGATGTCCAAATAAATGTTATATATCGTCATTCCAAGTCGTCGTTTACAGCTATACCATGTTCCAGTTTGTATGCCAGAAAGGATGATTACATCATGATGTATTTATGAATTTAACCAAAGAACCGTATAAGAGATTCGCACAAAACATATGACGGAGCAAATCGTATCGTAACAGGACCAAATAATATAATATAAATACAGTTAATCATGCACATTATATGCATGTTGAATTTTAAAACAATTGACATTTTTTAAATTGTATTTCATCAATTTATTTTTAACCCATTTCAGTTCGATACAAGTTTATAAGTAATGAATATTTATATGTTCTGTCACTCTCAAGGCTAGTTAAGAGTTACCCTCTCACTGATACCGTAGATTTGTGCACCAAAATGTGTCGTCAGCGCTGAAAAGTGTTCTTCATCATATCATGAACATACTATATTAAATAGAAAAAAACCATCCCAGACAAATATGTTTACGACAAGAGCTCTTATTTATACGCACGGACATAAATATTACAAAGGTTGAGGAACAGTCGTTATAGATAAACACGACCTCAGACAAGTTTATTTTTGGATGTTATTGTTATTGTTGCTTAGAATCGACACTACTGCACTCCGGGAAAACCCATAGGTACTCAGTCTCCCTCAGCCAACGTGGACAAGTATGTCTGCTAATGAGCTACGGGGGTCTCTGAAGACAGGAAGATATAATAGGACTACTGTACCATCAACAGTTATACAAAACGTCTGATATGAGTTTGTGAATGGGGTTATCAACCTCATCAAGTCAAAAACACATTGACACAGAAACCACTACTACAAGAGTCTGTGGATTCTTTGTGCAGGCTTCCTACCACGTGACTAGCTGTAGTCATGGTTGCACGTACCACTATGTCAATGATGATCTTTGTGCAGGCTTCCCACCACGTGACTAGCTGTAGTCATGGTTACATGAACCACCATCGTCATGTCTGCGTGTTTAACTGTCCATCCCTGCGGATAGAGTAGACGGTGATGCAAGGTTTACCGACATAAATTATATTGTACCACAAGGGTGCGGCTGTTTTCGCACGTAAATGGTCATGCGAGTTTTACTTAGCGCTGATCGGCTTATTTGACCGACTAATTATTGTCGTAATAAGACGTAGCACAGATGGTCAAACAAGAGTTTGTGTTTGCATAAGGAGCGCAGGTCAAGTTACGACTTGGTGGGATGATAGCATGGACATGGTGTAATTGTTGTCGGGTAGATGTAAGAAGTTATATGTAATCATTGACGAGAATATTTGACCGTCACGATTGCCATATATGGAAAATGTGACCTTTATATTACGTTCAAAATTTTATCATGTCGGAAATAAATTGAATTTCCCCACAGGACATGCATGTTTGAAAACGATGGGCTTTTTACTAAGGTTTGTGACAAACAGAGCGGGGTAGGACAGTGATTATTTCCTGATACGTTTCAGTGTTAAGACACTGTGAGAAATCGCTTGCCAAGAAGACTACAATCAGACTTGCCAGAAATTAGAATTCAGAAATTCAAATGTTATCAGGCCGGACCTTTTATTGGAGAATCTTGACGCCCAGGAAATCTCTATTTTTTTTAATAAAGAACGCCGTTGTCTGAGGAAACTGAAGAAAACACGTAAAGTCAGAGAGGGAACTTATTAAATTAACAACCCTAAGAACACGTATACGAGGCCTGATCCAGTGTCTTAACTTTATTCATCTGAGCAAAAAAAGTATATGAGCCAGGATTGGCGTAAGTTGTGATTTTACATTCTATGTTTCATTAATAACATGTGAACTAACATATATATATATATATATATATATATATATATTATATATATATATATATATATATATATATATATATATACATATATATATATATATACATCTTTTAAATTATTTGAAAGGTCCACGTTTTTTCTCTGTATTTAAATAAAGAATGTTTCAAAATGTTGCACGTATGTTGAAGTAATAAACACTTAAATGCTGTTCCATCTTTAATGGTATTACTCCTCTCGAGGTTCTTTTAATGTCGTAAATCTGCACATCAAACTTTCTGTCAACGCTGATCTAGCGTTCCTCATGAATCTCTTGAACATACTGTAATTTCCTGTTTGGTGCGGCTTTCCCTGCCTCTTGTGTCCACTCCTCAGTATATTTCCTTTTGTCTCTGTATGTTTGTTCTTAGCTCTTGGTGTGCTTCTATGTACACATTATAAACCTTGGCTTCGGAACTTCTTTGTTTGCTCGTGTTTAAATCTGCTTTCTTGATTTTTTTCCTGTCTTGTTTCTTATTGATGGTTTCCGTTGTTATTCACGCTTTGTGCCGAAAATTTTTTTATCGACGCTGAAGAGCTGGAAAAACGCAGTGGGGATTAAAAGATTCTGATTTTTTTTTCTCTTTCTAATAGATTAACCACAGGCGACTTTCATGCCAGCTGTTGTACAACGAGGTAGTTCATTCACTATAATTACAAAAGGTCTTGTTAGGATGATGTACGTAAACAAACAAGATAAGCTGCTTGTATGGGACTTAACAACATAATACAATGGTGGAACAGGAATAGGTAGACACATAAGCATGTGGCTGTAAACGCAATACTCAGGAGAGTATATTGTTTCTAGTGGTAAAAGATACTGGGAAATGGCAAGTGATATTAAGGGGTGTCAACCAGACAATATGCCAATGAGTTGGTTGCTTTCTGTGGTGACATAAATATGTACTGTTGTCTAGCCTTTCAATCGCTTAGAATGGCACCATGATAATTATCATATTTAATTCAGTAGACAAGAGACAGTGGTCCAATCACAAGAATGTAGAAGTATTTTCAAGACAGAGAATTAGAATTAAAATGTTGATTGTGAGCAGAGTGACAGTTACAACTAACTTGATGGAATTTAGACAGGAGAGATAAATCTCCGACACAGTAGCGTACAGTGTAAGTCATCATGTCAACGTTGAAGGCCCTAATATTGCAAAGATTTAGAAGCAGGTCCAGATCCAGTCCGTGAAGGCCCCTAAATCTCCGACAGCTAGTGTCGGTCCAGTCGTGCACAATCGCTCCTATCTAGAGGACAGCTTAGTAGTAGGTGATATCCAGTCGTGACAGCGTCTAACATCTAGAGACCAGCTAGTAAACCACTGTTTAAGGCAGTAAGGAAGATATGATTGAGAGCAAGACACTTGTGAGAGAAAATAATTGAGTTTAAATTTTTATGCTTGTACACAAGGTTGACCAAACTTCAAGGGAAGTTTGGACTCATTATTTCACTGACGCCAGCCACGTTACATTACATGAAATATTATATTTTGCACTGTTTTCGGTCATCACGTTATTCATCTTTTGTACTGTGAGCCTGTCGGAGTCAAGTTACCTTGCATCTAGTGTTGTGATATCAATCGTCAGCTGTCTGAGTCAAGTTACTCATCTAGTGTTGATATCATGTATCGTCAGCTGTCTGAGTCAAGTTAGCTCATCTAGTGTTGATATCAATCGTCAGCTGTCTGAGTCAAGGTTACTCATCTAGGTGTTGATAATCAATCGTCAGCTGTCTGAGTCAAGTTATCTCATCTTAGTGTTGATGGTGATATCAATTGGCGTCACGCTGTCTGAGTCAATTGCTAGATCATCTAGTATTGATAGTCAGATCTCGTCAGCTATCTGAATCAAGTTACTCATCTAGTGTTAGATATACAATCGGTCAGCTTGTCTGAGTAAAGTTACTCATCTGAGTGTTGATATAAATCGTAGCTGTCTGCGTGAGCTGGTTGTTGTTTTGCATCCAAGTAAGAAAATGACTTTTATTACCATCAACTCAAGGCCTGCCTACTGTTGGGGGTAGTGATACGAACCACTATACAACATCATCAGACAATGCACGATCCAACACATACATGTGGCTGGCACACCACATCATGTTTATTTAAGTGGTACAGATTAAACCACCACTGATGTATAGAAATTTTCGTGTCTCGTCTAACAATGGCATGTTTGTAATGTAGGCTGTCTCACATGGTGACCAGCTGTTAGTTGTTTGGATCTATGCTCCATAGGGCGCTTTAGGAACATGACGTTACATAACTCCTTCACATTATGACCCGGGAATTTTATATCACACATTACTTAACTCTTACATAATCAGGAAATATATCACACATTACATAACTCTTAACATAATTGTGTGGAATATAAATCACACCATTACATAACGCTTACATAATCAGGAAATATATCACACAATTACTTGCACTCTTAACATTAGAAACATCTATCACACATGTACTTGAACACATACAAAATCAGTGAACTGTATCACTGCTTTTAACTCATACAATTACGTTATGTTTCATTATGCCTTAATCTATGACAACATAATATAAAGTTCACACATTACACAACTTTTACATTATCAGGCGCACTTATATATACATTATATAACTGTTATCGGGATCGGTGTTAGGAAATATAACACCTCGCATTACATAACCCGTTGAAGCATTAAATATGTCCAGGCCAAAAATCCTTACACTCCTATGACAATAGGTACATATTCAAATTGCCCCTACAGATATAACCGAACTTATCCCACATGTAATATTGAAAAGATGCCCTAGCATTAAAACATCAGAACACCGGCCAAATGCCACAAGTCTAAATACGAACAATCGTGAAAAAGTAATGATCGTATTTTTGCAATCAACTTTAATGCAATTTTTGATACGATCCACCTTGGCACGGGTAGCGAAGTAGTTCGTAAGTCCAATTGACTACAGCCACATACCCAGTATTCCAGTTTTTCAAAGCCATTTATGTTACTTATCTTGGTTAATAAGCAAATCCAAACGTATAGGGCCGCGTTAACGCAACAATAACCCCTTAGGACCCTGAGAAGAACACGAGTGTCCAGTATAAAAATGAAAGTGATGACTAAACAGTTAGCAACAGGCACTGCTTATATGGTACTAGGATCTGGTGAATAATTTATCATATAACGAAATAAGCAGTAGCCAAAAAGATGTGGAGTTCCAGGCTTTGCAGGCTTGGAAACGAATAGTACTCCGCCAAGTTCTTTCACATGCCACCATTTTGCACACCGTCTATTTGTCCATAACATAAACTGTTACTATATGATTAGACATCTGGGTCTCTTCTGAGACTTCCCAGCACAACTCCTTACGTCCCCCCTTGTCGTATCCCTCCGTTTGCAAGAAAAACAACACGTGCCTCATCGAGTTGCTCCAAGCAATCATTCGTGCCCGGTGATGGTATTCGGCCAAAAGATTCGCAAAATTAGTGTAAGAACCTGGATCTAGCACGACAACGTCCCACTGGGTGGGGCCTAGTCCAAAGGCAAGCGAATCACTCAACAATACACTCAACTTCTGGACCATCTCGATCTACACAATCTGGACAGTTATGATAAATTTGATAGAAACAATGGCAGGGATAGCAATATAGGTGCGAACGACCAACGAATACAAACGGCGGTAACAGCCAGAAGACAGATCCAATCACTGGGCAGTTCAGCTATTGATGACACCGACAATGGAAGTTTTCTGTAATTGTATTTTCGAATCGAACTCAGTATAGTTGTCCGAATCCAACGACCAATCATATCCTTTATAACAAAGTTATCCATATTAGATTAACGTTACTATGCTCTAGGATTTCCCTTCCGCTTATTTGACACAAGCGGTAAACACAGTTTGTCAGATAGCCGAAACCCACCCACAATCACTGTTTCCTCATATTTCTAGTCTACTATGCATTGACCTTTCCTAAAGACGGTCACAGTTTTAAGAGTCCTAAGTTTCTTGTTTGAACATACGACCTAAAAACTAGCACATATATGATAGAAATACAACAGAGAGTAGATTGCGTCAGCTAATAGTGCTTAACTATACCACTGGTAGGACTTTATCTGGTGTCGTTATGTAGTTAGATCGCGAACAAGTAAATGACCTGGCCAATTGGAAAGACATCATATTGAATGATAACATTGCGTAAGATGGGCAAAGGAGCATGAAAGCACATTAGTAGGATTTACGGCTTTATGGCGAAAGATGCTAGGCATCTTGGTTCAGATCGCACGGTGAATTCTGAGTAAAGTTCAAATATCCTGTGTAAGGCCACTGCTCATGTCTGTAACAGCGACTTTTTCTGTTTACTGGTGTTCTACTTCGAAATAATAATTTCCGCGATCTGGCCTGAATAACATACCTTTATATTTGCCTTTCGAGGATTAATTTAGGGAAATGATAGACACACTGGAGCGACACAAGCAATCATTGACTAAGTGGAGCAATGACAAACAGCGGTAGCATAAATAAATAGTGCACTAAACAAAATCCTAGCTCAGAGTCTATTGTAACAGATCTTAGTTTGAGGTGGGATAACTAAAACTCGCCAGAACGGCAATCACATCAGCTCTACCCATTTTGAACCTCAATAGGGTACCATTGAAAACTGTAAATGGGAAGGTTAATAGCGGCCACATAGATGACTGACCTACATTGACACCATTAAAGTGTGCCGAAATCGTCATGTACAAGCATGGTGACCAACACAAAAACGGGCACAAAAAGTTTTTACGCAGGGATTAGCTAAAATCGAAACCTTTCCTATATGTAGTAGGAACACGAAAAAATGTTTCAATACATCCCAGATTACAACACATCTAGTACAGATAGTTTTTTTGCTTTCTGTGATAGGGCCGAAAAAGGAGACGCCGCCCGCCCCCCTACCTGTTTCTAGGCAGAATTTATAGGCCCCGCCCATATTTTAGAGTGCCGCGAAGCACGCCCGCCACCTACCTGTTTCTAAAAGGCCAGATTTATCGCCAATATTTTCGATGTGCGCGAAGCATTGCCTTGGATGTAAATTATTTCAAGATATGATGAATGATGGCCATAAATAATGCCTCTTTTAAAATTAGAGTGTGGTGTAGGAATTGTGTTTTTGCTCTAGTAATTATAATAGCTATTAGTGTATATTATCTGTGTTTTTTTTCGCTATTCCTTAAAGCCGATAATTGCGTGTGATATTTAAGTAGCCAAGGATTAATACCGCACAGCGCACTAAAAGGGAGTGATGAGCCTAAGGGCTTATAAGCTTGCGAGGGCCAGCAGCGACCTTTTCTACATACTATTACAGACGAGTGAACAAACGAGCGATGCGACTGTGTGGTTAGCAGATGGACCAGAGCACGTGAGCTGTAAGTCTTTTAGCGCATTGTAGGAAAATTAGGCGAAGTTTTTCTCAGTCGGAAAATATATACAGACGAGCCTGCTTTAAATGTTTAGTGAAATAGTGAATGGTGTTTCCTGAGATATGTCTTTTAGGACATTATAATTTAGTTAGCTTGAATGATAGATGAGTGAAAAAATGGTTGATAGGTTTATTAGGGCACGCAAAGCCAAAATCAAGATGTGAGAGTTTAGCGCCAATGATGTCAGGATTCAGACGGGCAAGAATGGCAAATTTAGTAGGGAGCTATTTAATACATGAAGATGGACAGTGAATAGCATCTATTCTCGGGTTTTCGATGATTTTGGTTGTTAGTAAGACATCAAGATGGCGCACGTGCGTGATTGTATAAATGCGGGCGACAGCATGTCTGCATTTACCACTCGTAGTTATCACTTAATGTTACTCAGTTTTAGATCGGGGATTGAACAAGGGGGTGGGTGAAGAGTAGATAAAGATAATTTCCCCAGTAAAGGAACGAGCTAGTTTGTGTTCATGCCAGTTTGTTAAAGGTCAAGTGTATTTATTTTATTTCTTTAATGTAAAGTACTTGAGTGTATTTCACGTTTGCCTACTTATCAGAATTATACTGTTATATTTAATGGGGTTATGTGAGGTGAGAAAGAATATGTATTTAGATTTCTGGAGAGCGCGAGGCACGCCTTTGTTGAGTAGATGTGTTTCTGGTGCTCCGGCGGAGATGGAAACACCATGTGGCAGGTGTCTATACACAGCGACAGATAGAATTAATATTATGGCAGTGATTGTTTCGGTAAACGATGTGTTTATGTGATGAGATTCCCAGTCTCATTCAGTGGTCATATACGACACGCTTGTTGCAGGACGCTCCCAGTCGTCAATACGACATGTCGATGCAGTAACGATATGAGATAGATCAGTGGCGAGGGGTGGTTTATTTCGTTATTGAGAGTATTGTTGAACATATAGTTGAATAATTATTTTTGGTCATTTTTTATGATTATTTAATTATGGTTATGGAGGAATGGTTGTGAGAGCACGTGGGTCTCTTGGGAATATATTTCTATTCTCCGTTCCTGAGGGTCTCAATTTTCCAACAATATTTTGTTTATATATCACAAAATAATACAAAATCTCTTTCCTACTATATTTTTAGCAATCGTGTTACATGTGAGATTGCCAGCCCCACGCACAAACACTTACTAGTTCATTGACGACATGCATTGAGTGTGTGTGATAGCTGAGAG
>JAMPIV010004210.1:0-60000 GCA_024509875.1 Oreohelix idahoensis
ATGATTAAAGGTATTCTTGGTATGGGTGAATGGGGTTGGATTTGGTAAGCCTTGGTGTTTGAATGTTGGAGATGGTGGAGTGGTGGTGTGGGTTGTAGTGATAGGGGTGTATGTTAGGTAATTTCCAAATTGTGTTGGGGTTGGAAGGTAGTATTGGGTGGGGGGGGGGTAGTTCGATGGGTTTTGGGGAAGGGTTAGGTGGTTTATTGTATGTAGGTTTTTTTGGGGGTAAATAGGAGTTTGTGTGTGGGGGTCCCCGGGTTCATTTTAATTGTTATGTTGTTAAGTGTGTATAGTGATTTTTGTTGGTAGAAGGTGGGGATGGTTTTGTAAGGGTTGGGTGTGGATGGGTTTGGGGAAGGTATTGTTGGGATTTGTTGGTGATTTATTGGGGTGTTGTAAATTGTGGTGGTAAATAAGGTAAGGTGGATGAGGTAGTTGGGTATTTTATAATTGGGTGTTAACAGGTTTAAGTTTTGAAGTAATGTTTATTGTTATTACATTTATTGTGTTATTTTAAGTTTTTGTTGTGGGTATTTACTTGTAAGGTCAGAATTTAGTTCTTTTTTTGGCATACTCTTACATAATAAATTTTTTTGTTTAAAATTTGATGATACACCTAAATGGTAACAAATGAAAACATGATTTTGGGAAATTAACGTATAAAAATTTAGTTAGTTTGATAGTAAGAAGAATACAAGAGAATACTCCAATTAAACATGACAAAGAGACACTATTACAAATATGACACCGTGCAAACAAACCAGACCTGCACCACTAATACACTAAAATGTGCAAAGTGAATTATGCAAGGCAGCCAATAGGGTCAGCTCTATGTGCCCGTGCTCCAGCACACAATTCACCTAGCAACCATCCTAAAGAACAGTTTAGCACAATCTCTTTCCACAATGCAAAAGAGAAAATTCTAAACCCACACAACAACCAAATGACACCAAAATTATACTTCTACGAAGACACAACAAAAACCTACAATAGACAATGAAGTGACCAAAGGTAGTATGTTGCAACACCACACCAGTTGGATGACGTACTCACCAACCAAATGGAAAAGAGGACACAGGAGAATGATTACTAATTATATAATATTATAAAGTAGAAAGGTACTAAAAGAAAAATAAGTGTCCAATAATATATAATAATAATACTACATTAAGAAAATTAACTATAAATCAATTAAATTGATGATCTCCGAAGGTCTGTGTTCCTGATGAGGGCGTTAATATCCACAGCACCTTAGTCACTAATGATCCAATGGTCCACACAACGAACGACACGTTACAAAGTTACGTAAAATTACAAATATTGTCCATTAGGATGACCCCTGAGGGGTCCCAGCACTATCATGTAAGGCACGAAGTCCACGCTTGTCACCAGATAGTGCCTTGTCTTCACTGAAATATCACAGGGATGTCAAGCAAAAAGTCAGACCACACACATCAAAGTTATACCTTAACTGTATACTAGCTCGTCGTCAGCACAAGACGAGGATTTGCCAGCTCCACTCCAATAACATCTCACGAGTTCATGAAAGTTACCACCGTTTGGAAAGGTGTAGTGCAGCCTTCTACGTGAGAAAAAGTTCAGTACAGTTTATGATGATGGACTGCAGTGTTTTGTATAAAGCAAAGATCGTAACGTAAATATGGTACTGCTCAGCTTTTGGCAACCGCCGTAACAATCGTGTGTAAAATGTTGATACTGTAATGCACCAGTTCCAGTGTTCGGCATGCACCCATTTCCACAAGAAGACTCAACCACTTGATTTCCACAGGTACGTCGTCTCCTGAGCCAGTAAACACTGTGTAGTGGCAACACTGTCCCACTGTTGGCTTTCAAACGGCGCTGCAGCGGCCTCTAGTCTTGACCAGTCAGACGCTGAAATAAATGCTACCAAGGCTGTCATTCACTTGTTCGCCCAACATGTATTAGCAGCAACCTCTTCGTCCTCTCAGCTTTGCAGACAATAAAATGAATGACAACGAAGCCGCTACAATTTGGTTCACACTGTAGACGTTGGCCGACAACGGCGTCGTTTTCTTAACCAGAGGAGTGCTCAATGTCGCCCTGACATTTTGTTAGATCTGGCACTCTCGTACAACCAGGACCTGTAAGTAACTCTAGGTCCCTACCAACTGTTCATACCAGGCCAACCATCTTCATCGTCAACAGGGAATTACCACCTAAATTCCTATAACTGACAACTTTTGCCAATCAACTGAAGCTACCTTCAATTTGCGAAGAGCCAGAAATGTCCTTATAAGCTATTGCACATGTAACGTGACAGCGTACTGTCCATAATAAATCCCCACTTCACTGTGTATTGCTAATCCGTGACCAGTGACTCACTATTCAAAAAAATACCTGACGACTCCATGAATGATTAACAGGTCTACAATGTACGTGACCTAAAATAAATTTTTGACCTGGCGTTGCATTGAACGTGAAAAGATCATCAAACATGAGGACCCAAATACGAGCTCCCCACCTCACACAGGGTATTTTGTATTAAATACACATATGCCTTAGTCCTCGAAATACTACACGCGAGAGAGAGAGAGAGAGAGAGAGAGAGAGAGAGAGAGAGGTGGAGTGGCACACATTCAAGAAATAACCAACACTAGCAATGTTCCCAACTCTGTCTAATGTATTCAAATAATTATCACCACAAAATCACAACAATATATGTAATCAGCAAAGTGTACCACATTGACGAAAATCCCAGATAACCAAATGCCTTAAATTCTCACAACTAAATATCCTCTTGCACTCGACATTTTCCTTCCAGCGCTAGGCTTATTATGATGCCAACAATTTATATTGAAAAGGGGGACAGAGGGTCAGTCCTTACTATTATAATGAAGATACGGAATTGTTTATAGTTATTGGATAACCATGGAAGGAAGGATTATTGATCATTTTATGATCTGTGTTCGCAGACTAAATGGTTCTCATTTCCGACTGTCTGTTTAGGACAGTGCGCGTATATAGTCCCATGAAGTTCTGACGACATTTAAATAACTGGACTCTGACGGTAACATATTGAATTGGAATGCAATACTATGTATTATGTATGAACTGATTATTATGGATGTCTTCGTATATATTTCGTTAATAAAATTTTGTTGGACTCAAAACAAATCAGGACTTACCAAGAAAATCAATCAAGTTAAGGTTGGTTTCGTTGCTACGCCTTTTATTGATTACTCATCCAAGCACGATGCACTCTTTTATATGGAAAATACTATTATCATTACTTATAAATGAAACCAATAAGGAACTCAGAACAATGGTCAACCAAGTATGCTAACCGAGCTAAGAAAATATAATCATTGACCAATAACAAGAACAGCACGATGATAAAAGTCCCTTTATCAAATGGCGGCCAGTATGGATTGTGAAATTTTATTTCACGTCAAAGATCTAATCTACAATCAAAATATAAGATTTCCATAATTTCCTTTCGATTGACATTGACAGTCCTTGCGCATGCTCACATGACGTCACTACCTTCGCGACAGGATTCAAGAACGTACCGTTTGAATGACATTCGACAAGTCTTCGACATTGGAAATAAATATTTCAAAATGCCTCAACCAACGCAAACAATTGATATCAAACATTCATCCTGACTGTATGCAAGCTCCATAGTGTGTTGGCGCATGTTGTCTCTGTAGGAACTTGTCGCGATTCAAAAGTTAAGTACATAATTAGGCACTACGCATGATAAGTCCATGTTGCCAATTTCATAGGCATGTTCTTGAGGTCATTTTAACTTTTTAATGTTTTAGTGATGTGTATTTATGTGGTAATATCTATATCCTTGGGAGGTTGGTGGGAGATTCAAATCAACCAATATCTCTTACAGAGGTCGGTCGATTTGAATCCGTTCTTTTAGGTTAGTTGAGTAGTTTCATTTTGCAAAGAACCCATTGAAGAATTGCCAATGGTCAATTTGTTTGCATCTGAAATTATTCGACCTTAATTGTTAGCTGTGAAGTTCTGTAAACAACTGTTGTATTTTTCTGTACTAAGTTTCATTTTATTCATTTCTAGTCGTTTGTTCGTAAGCTATCATGTCCATTTCTCAACCTTACTATCTTTTATTTATATAATTGTAACTTATTTGTCAGTTATATGAGTCCATGTATACGTCACCATTTTTTGCGTCCGTTTACTCTAGACTTGGTTTAACCTTGACCCTACTTCCACTTTTTCTGCTCGTTTTTGTAATCATTTTTATGCCTAGAAAATGTCAATTGTGGTGTTCATTCGTCTTGTAAAACTTTAGTTATTATTTGTCTTGTAATTAGTAATTTTATAATATAATAATATGAATATAATAATATAAATTGATTATAAAATAAGATGATAAAATAATTTGATTAATTTTGACTAAATTACTTGATGACTTAGATGATGTCATCAGTTGCACTAGTGGTCTAATTCACTAATAGTTATTCATTATGACTAGGGCGTGAGGTCATAATAGTAGTATAAAATATTAAGGAAGGGTAACTTTTATTTGATAATTGTTTGTTAATCACACTATGAATAAGTGATAGACTAGATTAAGTGGAACACTGTATTAGCTATTAGAAATACATAATTGAGTAAGATATTTATGGATGGAGGATACCCATAATTAATAAGTGAAAATATTGGATGCATGAAATAAATTCAGCATCATAAATAAATAAGTGTCATAACAAATTGGTGTTTTATTATGAGTAGGTAATATTGATATAAGTTATTGAGTAAAAATAATTGTTGAATTGACAACATACAATTAAATAATTGACTCAGTGAATACACCGTTCTAGACATAGTACTACTTTGTCCACTGGGCGCATATAAATAATTGAATATATTATATTGTTGATTAATATATATTCTTGAGTAAATACATACATTATTAACTTCAAGATGCTTACCTTGGACGATTTCATCAAGATTGGAAGGGAATTTAATAAAAAAAAAAGGGGACGCACTTCAGGAATTTGCTATGACTGAACTTGCTAAATATGAAGCCAAATTAGAAGAACAGAAGGCTATTGCAAAACGTGAAGAAGAAGAACGTGAGGCCAAATTAGAAAAACAAAAAGCAATTGCTAAACAGGAAGAAGCAGAACGTCGTCAGTATGCAGAAGAGGAAAAAGCAATTGCTTAACAGGAAGAAGCAGAACGTGAGATGAAAGAAATTGAAAAAGAAAACAGAATAAGAGAAATAGAGGAAAAAAGGCAACAAAAGAAAGAATTGGCACTCATCAAGTTGGAAACAGCAAAATTACAGGCACAAAATGCTACTACTAGCCATGGTGATAATTCTCAGAATGTACCTTCATCTAACCAAAACAAAAGTTACTATAACTTTAAACTACCTCATTTTAAGCGTAATTTCGACGATTTGGCGTCATATCTAGCACGTTTTGAACAAGTATGTAAGACAAATAACTTGCAAAAATCTGCATGGGCACTAAAACTTAACGAATTTTTAGATGGTGAGCCCTTAAATGCAACAGAGAATGTTGATCCAACAATTGCTAGTGATTATGATGAAATAAAGGCTTTATTATTAAGACGGTTTCATTTAAATCATGAGGGATGTAGACTAAGGTTTAAAACTCTTCTACCAGAGTCAAATGAAGATTTCACAAGGTTCATTGCGAACATATGCAACACCTTTAATAGATGGGTGGAACTTGCAGGTGTGAACAAATCTTATGATAAATTAGTTGATTTGTTACTCGGGGATAAGGTTCTATCCTCTGTCAGTCCACCGTTCTTTTCCTTCTCACAAGAACGAAAACCATCTACCATTGCTGCTTTAGAAGAGATGGCGATAAATTATTGTACCGCACATCCTAATACGAGCATATCTAACTCACAAATAAGAGAACCTTTACCTGTGGCATCCAATATGTCATATCAGGGTTATGACAAATCAAGAACACACAGCTTAGATAGAAATCATTTCAGGGGAAGTTATAATAATAATTTTCATAAGGGACGAAATAATTATAACAATAATAGTAACTTTAACAGAAGTAAGCAACAATATAGGAATCAGTCACCTCAATTCCGGTATAACGATGGTCAACAGAATTCAAATCAGAATAGATCATTTAATTCTAACACTAATAATAATGGTAACAGATGGAATAACAATAATCAAGGCTCTAGACCTAGACACAAATGCCACCACGGGGGACAACGAAATAATTTTAATAATTATTCCCGTTCTCGGTCTCAGTCACGCAGACCATCACATTATAATCACAATGCAGGGGCGGCACTCACTACTGGTACGACCCCAAGTGCTCCAGAGGATAATAATCAGATACAGTCGTCTTCTACATGCTATGCTATTAATTATAACGTGGCAAATAGTTGCCCAGATTGTAATCTTATTTTTTAGAAGGCAAACGAAACAGTACTGAATTGTGGACACAGTTCAACAGAAGTGGGTCTTGCGGCTAATGATGGAACAGGCTCTCTGATATTTAACAGAGGGATAGTCAATGGTTCAGTAGTCTCAGTGTTGAGAGATTCCGGGTCAACTACTATCGGAGTCAGGCAGTCTCTGATTCACCCAAGTTGTGCTACAAATGAATATGTTAGGTGCATGACTTTCGGGGGTACTATTGAGTACTACCCCACAGCAATAATTTATGTTCACACACCTTTCTTTACAGGGAATGTTAAAGTCTGTATGTTGCAGAATCCAGCAGCCGATCTTACGATGGGACGCATCCACGGCAGTAAGGATTGCACCACAGAAGACATTAATGAATGGGAAAGGAAGAATTTGCAATTGTATGGCAATGCTAACGCCATCGTTGCTATGGCTCAATCACGTGCCAATAAGTGGAATACATGTTGCACAGCAGTTTCCAATTTCAGTCTGAGTACTATCCCAGAAATTGATGAGGATGATAGATCTATTGTACAATATACTAAGGATGCTCCATGTGCTATAACCCGCTCAGCACAACCCAAGAAAATAAAAATATCATTCCGAGGGAGATATACTTTTCCTCGTCAGAAGAATACTGCCAATCCTGAAAATAAATGTTGGCGAGAGGATCAGATTACAACTGATCTTAAGAAAACTGTTGACGTTGTCAACATTGAAAAGGATAGTACGAAGAAGAGTAATTTGTTGAAAAATAATGTTGGGGTTAGGAGGAACTTGGATAAGAAAGTTAAGACAAATAAGTCTGACGGCAAAGTTTTTGCTTTGCCCAGCCAAGAGATGTCTTTGACATGTATGAAACCTACTACCTTTGGTAATGATAGGTATCATCCTAAGTTCAGTCAGGATGATACATCATCCAATAAAAATACAATGTCTTTGGTAAAGGGGAAATTTAATTCTTTTTATATGACAATGAATACATATCGTCATTGTTCACAATTTCGTGACAATGATACTACATATATTGGGAAAAGTGCATATTCTCGCATGGTGTTAGTGCGAAATCTGCCACAGGAAACTACCTGGCAGGCACTTGGCAATTTTTTTCAGTATACAGCAAACGTTAAGTTTGTTCGTCTTCTGCCATCATTCAATGGTCAGAAGAGGGAGGCGTTGGTTACCTTCCGTAACAATAGAGTCGCTAGTTGGGTTATAGAGCGTGACAATTGTGTTTACTTTCATCACCATTCTCTTAAGTTACAATTGGTACCTGATTCTGCTTCACGCAGATATTAGCCTATAGATATTAGGATTAGTTATCACATTCTTTGATGACTCAGGATACCCAGTCATCATACGAATATGTCATCAATCTTCGTAAGAAGATTATCGAGTCTTGCCAGTTGGCAACAGCTTCTTCTGAAGCTGTCAAAGCTAAAGCTCGAACATTACAAAATAGGACTAGACGATTGCGTCAATTATTCCCAGGCGATGAGGCTTATGTACTTCTTCCACGTAATGACAATAGACTACTAATTGCATGGAACGGCCCTTACAAAGTTATTGACAAAATTTCTGATGTTGACTACATCTTAGACATTAAGGGACATAGAAAAATATATCACATAAACATGCTTAAACAATTTCACACTCGTCCCGAACACTTAAAATCTATTTTTCACGAATTAGATGACAAATCAGTAGAGACATGTCACTATTCTAATCTATCGGCAATACAGGAAGAAGAATCTTCTTTTCCCGAGGTACATATATCGTTACCTGTAACTATACTACAACCTACAGAATCTTAGCGGGATGTAACCATTTCTTCTTCGGTTACACCGCAACAGCTTCAACAGATTGTTGATCTATTACAATCATTTCCGGATGTGTTAACCGACGTACCTGGTCGCACATCAGTGATTAGTCACGATATTATTCTTAATGATGATACACCGATTCGTGTTCATCCTTATTCTGTTCCATTACATTTCCTCAGTAAGACAACTCAGGAACTTGAACAGATGTTGGCTTTGGGTATTATAGAGAGTAGTACCTCTCCATTTTCTTCACCCTTAGTTATTGTTAGAAAGAAGGACAACAACATTCGTTTATGTGTTGACTATAGGAAGTTAAATGCTCAGACTGTAGCTGACAGCGAACCACATCCTATTCTTGATGACTTACTTCCTCGTCTGTCTAGTGCAACATTTTTTACAAAAATAGACTTAAGAAAAGGTTATTGGCAGATTCCATTACCGAAAAAGCCAAACATTACACTGCGTTTTCAACTCCACAAGGTCTTTACCAGTGGAATGTGATGCCTTTTGGGCTTATGAACGCTCCGGCTACCTTTATTCGCATGATGCGAAAAATTGTATCACAAAGACAAGACGTTATCACATACATTGACGACATATGTCTATTCGGTTCGTCATTTGAGGAACATTTTTCCGGACTTCGTTCTGTTTTGGAAATTTTAAGAGATAACAAGTTAACCGCTAAACCTACGAAAATACAAGTAGCGTTTCAAGAGATAACGTTTCTGGGACACATTATTGATGCTGGGCGTATTCAAACAGTTCCCAGTAATGTATCTAAAATTTTTAATTTATCGGTTCCTCAAAAGAAGAAGCAAGTTAGGAGTCTTTTAGGTCTCGTTCAATATTATAGTAGATTTGTACCTAATTTATCGTCCATTACGGTTGTCCTGTCCTCACTACTAAAAAAGGACATGCCTCAGAAAGTGACATGGACTGACGACTGCGACAAAACTTTTAATAGTATTTTGTCAATTTTCTCAAGGCCACCTATTTTACGGTTGCCAGAGGCTTCTAAAAAGTTTATACTTCATACAGATGCCAGCAATTACGGACTAGGGGCAAGCTTACTTCAATATCATGAGGGAATACTGCACCTAACCCTCTATATCTCAAGAAAACTCAAAGTAGCAGAAACTAAATATTCTACTGTGGACAAAGAACTTTTGGCAGTGGTTTGGGCGACTCGGAAGCTGGAAAAGTTTTTGCTGGGCGCACCCTTTGTGATCCAGACGGATCAGAAGGCGGTTGCTTCATTACGCCGCTCAAATCATAAAAGCCCTAAATTGGAAAGATTTTTAATTCTGGTCCAAACATTTGACTTCGTCATTGAACCTATACCAGGAAGTGAGAATGTAATGGCGGATGTACTATCCAGAAATCCTGTTGAAGTATTTTGAACGAAAATTATAATTCAAGATTTCATTAATGGAATAAGACTATTCGTACATACTTAAAAACGTTGCACGACTGATGTTTGATGAACTATAGATATACGAATAACATTTCCACGAAACGGGAGATGAACTAACTCATGTTTACATTCTTTCAAGAAAACGTTACGTTATTCTACGAAACGAATTGGTACTGTTCAACGTTTGGACTTTGGTTGGGTGCACTCCACCTTCACTTATTATATACACTCAAAATGGAATATTCGTGTGGCTTTTGGATTTTTCGTCTTCAAATCGGAATCAAATGGACTAAATAAACTATATTAAATTCTTGATTCAGCCTTACACAAAAGACAGATGGAAATTTTTAATTCGGTCTTCATTATGCACAATGAATATCAAGATTTTCGAAGGAAATTCATTCCTCATACGGAACAAACTCGCTGATCCTCACCAAGGAATAAATACGTTTAGATCCTCAGAACTGACATTATTAGTTTCACTACTTATTGATTTAATTAATAAAATAAAAGAATAAAATGTGAGAAAAAGATGAAATATATAAAAGAAATAAAAGAGAAAATAAAATAATCACACACTATTGAATATATATATATATATATATATATATATATATATATATATATATATATATATATATATATATATATATATATATATATATATATATATATTAATATATATATATATTTTAGTTTAGGTAATGAAATTTTAATTATAATTATTTCCTACAACTATTATACTGATTAATTAGTTAAATTTTAATTAGTTAGGATATTGTTAGTACATAACACCTTCTTTTTGGTAAACACACTCTTAGTTAATCCTTTAATGACAGTTGACATTATCTTTAGTTACTTAATACAAGTTTCATTTATTATATGAATGATATTATCACGACACGACTTACGACACTGTTCTACACAGAACATCGTGGGCCGTATGTTGATTTTTATTAAAGTTTTGATTATTAATTTTTTAAAAATCTATCGAATAGATTTTTTCCCCCGTCGGGCAGGGAATTGTTACGACGTGTTTAACGATGTCGTCTGCTAAAGTTGGCAGTGCGCATTTGATGTTGATAGGATTTTAATGGATAATGTTTTTTATGCTTCATGGTTTTTTGGTGCACGCAAATCGCATGGTTCGATTGTGACGCGGTAACGTTGATATGGTCACGCTTGGTGACTAATGTACTTGACCCTTATTATTCTGACCGTCAATCCGTGAAGACGTGGTTTATTTCCTTCCAGCGCTAGGCTTATCATGATGCCAACAATTTATATTGAAAAGGAGGACAGAGGTCAGTCCTTACTATTATAATGAAGATACGGAATTGTTTATAGTTATTGGATAACCATGGAAGGAAGGATTATTGATCCTTTTATGATCTGTGTTCGCAGAAAAAATGGTTCTCATTTCCGACTGTCTGTTTAGGACAGTGCGCGTATATAGTCCCATGAAGTTCTGACGACATTTAAATAACTGGACTCTGACGGTAACATATTGAATTGGAATGCAATACTATGTATTATGTATGAACTGATTATTATGGATGTCTTCGTATATATTTCGTTAATAAAAGTGTATCCATGTTGGACTCAAAACAAATCAGGACTTACCAAGAAAATCAATCAAGTTAAGGTTGGTTTCGTTGCTACGCCTTTTATTGATTACTCATCCAAGCACGATGCACTCTTTTATATGGAAAATACAATACGAAACCCAGAACAATGGTCAACCAAGTATGCTAACCGAGCTAAGACAATATAATCATTGACCAATAACAAGAACACCACGATGATAAAAGCCCTTTATCAAGGATACAAATTGGCCCCAGTTCACCCCCCCCCCCCCCCAAAAAAAAAAAAACGAATGAGGTGAACGCCAAATATGTTATTTTCCTCGACGGTCTGACGAATTTAGCAATATAAATCGTAAAGGTTATCGTCACTGTTCTTAACTATCACTTTTCATCTGATGGGGTGCACAGGGGAATATAAGTCTAGACACAGGAACAACAACTGAATAACTTCGTTGCGACAACGCTTGCAGTGTATGGGCGGGCGGGGAAAACCAGGCTTGTTTCCCGCTCGGTCTGGAACTTCTATCTGGATAAAGGTGTCATTACAAATAGGCGAGTAGTGTGAGAATCCTTGATGTTTACCAATTAAGAGGGGGGGGGGGGGGATACTTCTAGTATCTTGTTAAATCCGGTTTCTCCAAATGTTAAAAAATAATGATGTTATCAGGTATACGCCACTTGTGGGGCTGTTAAAAATAATATCCTGGATTTGTTAAGTCCAGTATTTATGATTTTCAGTCGCAATATATCATCGGGCTAGTACACACTTATAAATGATGAAGAAAAAGTCCACTGGTCATCCGCTTGGGATCAGGTCTGCGAAAAATACAAGAAAACATTTGTGGAAAAATGCTACCATTCAATATATATATATATATGGACGGGGACAAAACACTCTCTCATCCACTCTGTCAATCCTGACGAATTTAGAAGATACACGGTGTTTGCCTTGCTCCAACTCTCACAGACGTCGCTGACCGCTGATTTGGTTTGGACCAAGTCGACGATGACTCAACCGCACCGTCTCGCGGTATTTTAATATTCGTAATTTAATGCATGTTTAACTAGCAAATCAGAGAGCAGCTATTAGGTTGCGATAGGCTGTTAGATCAATGTAGACTCTTTTATATTACACGTTACAGTACTTTCTGCTGGTACCACCAATAGCTATGATGAAAGAATAGAAGCGAAACGCTCTCCTAAGTATTGCATTTTCCGACACATAGTTATGTACCCTATGTCTATTTCACCATCCCATTTAACTCAGAATTACTCTCGATGCGTATTAAACTTAAGCTCTCGAGAGAAACCTTTCTTTACATATAAATTGGACAGTTATATATATTGATGTTACATTTAAATGAAAAGGTTAATAATACAGATAGAATGTTTACATTTACATTTCCACTGTTTGAAAAATGTTCACAATATAAAATGAAAATGTTTTCATTTTTATTTACACTGATTGAAAAGTCTGAAACTTCCATTAATTTTAAAGTGAATATGTTTTCGTTTACATTTACACTGATTGAAAATGTAGATATTATACTTAGAATGTACATCATTTCTTTCATCTTTCCCTCCCTGCTCCACATGGAACCTATGACTACTTTATGCTTTTTAGTTCTCTTTACGAAACTAGCAATAAAGCAATCACCTGCCCTTGGCAGTGGTGGTTCATGAAATCATCATTCTATACGCTGAGGTTGTCAGCCTCAAATGACTTGGACATTCCTAGCACTTTCCACAAATTAAAATTCACATGGTAATATATACATATATGTTAGTTCACATGTTAGTAATGAAATAAAGAATGTAAAATAACAACACGCCAATCTTGGCTCACAGACGTTTTTGCTCAGATGAATAAGTTAAGGCATTGAGTTAGGCCTCTTACACGTGTACTTGGGGTCGTTAATTTAGCACTAAAACTCCCTCTTTGACTTTGTTTGTTCAGTTTCCCCAGAGTCCGGTTCCTTATAAAAATGGATTTCCTGGGCTATATTGTCTTAAAAGGTGTTCCAATAAAAGTCCGGTCTGATAAAGGGAAATCCTGAATTTTCTTGTTTCAACTCTGGTTGTTCTTGGCAAGCGATTTTTCAGAGTAAATTTTCACAGTGAAATAACAATGAACAAACGCCAGATTATATTCATGGTCACAACCCCCTCTGTTTGTTATGGAGCTCAAATGATCAGCCAATCTGATTTGAATATTTTGCATGACTCTTCTAGTGCAAAATTTGAAACACTACTTTTCTGAATATGGGCTGTAAACATCCGATTGCCCTTGTACGAACTCACAAACATGGGTTTAAAATCATACGTGAAACTTGTATCAGATGTAACATTTATTACTGTCCCACAAAGTAATGTCGTGGACATGAAATGATTATATCATACGTGTCCGTCCCAAATGTGTCGCACAGACAGGTAATCATGTTATCTGTTGCCTAGCAAACGAAAACCGACAACGGGCGAGTAATATTATCACCCGGCCCAGCATGAGCAAACAGAATCATGCGAAACTGAGCAAACCCACATTGGTCTTCACCTGCTCTAATCTCAAGAAATCTGTGCCGCATCAAGCAAAATGTGATTATTATCAACTACAAGGAGTGTCAAGATGATTTGACAATATCAAATATCTGCTACTTAGCAGAGAAAGAAAGAAAGAAAGTACGACAATTGAAAGCACGCAATAAAATCCGTACCACAAATGTACCGATTACTGCCTTAGTGAAACAGAGATTAGGAAGAAGAAGGGGTCGGCCCAATCCATTATGTGACAGCTCCCTCAGCAAATGTCGAAGAGTATGAATGCTAATTGTTACTATACATTAATTTTTCGAACCTTTATTCCTGCAAATTCATCAATTATATGATCACAATTAATGTACTCAAGAGTTTCTCTTTCAATATTAAGAAGCTCCAGATTACTCAGACGTTCATGTCGTATATAGACGCGCGTAAATACGACAAAATTAGCTTTATTTTACTAAAAGAACGCTCACCACTGCCTGCCGAAGTAGAAATCGTAAGTCACAACTGCCTGCTGAAGTAGAAACGTAAGTCACAACTGCCTACTGCAGTAGAAATCGTAAGCAGAATTTGCAGCGATATGCGTAAGTTTGGGAATACCTCATTTCTGTAAAACACAATGAATGAAAGTAATTCCAAAGCAGGTGTTCGAACAGAATCAGTTCGCGATGTCAGTAGCATCCTGCAATCGCATACCTCCGAAAACAGTTCCTTGCCATCAACGTGTGTGTCATAAAAGCTTGCCTGATCCGTGCACTTATGCCGGATCGCGTTGGCAAAAGAGTATCAATGTTGAGAAGAAATCCAAATTTTGTGTTTATGTTCTTTAGTCGACTGAAACGAATGATATTTCCTGCCGTAGTCTGTCTACGATGCACCTCATCACATGCACAATCTCATATTCTACCTTATGTGTAATGTCTAGTGCAAGGTCACTGGACATCATGCGTTGCCGTCTTATTCCGACTTCAACTTTGAACCTCCATTGTTCGAATAAGGTCTTCGCATTCAAAACAGCTGCTTTGCAAACAATGTCACGAGAATTGTTCAGTTCTCTTTCGAGAGACTCCAAATAAAGTGCAACATCTTTGTTGTTCGATGATGGGTCTTGTAAACGTTTTTGAACGTTGTCAATTGTTCTAATAATTTGATGCCAGAAATAAAGCAAAGCTATAAAATTGACATTAAAAACATTTTGAGGTAGACTGTATTCCTCGCCTCTTGTGTCATATATTTGGGTTGTATCTTCGAACAGTTTCTCGAGCAGATCTGCCTGTTCATCAAATCTTTCATAAATGACTTTAACACTTTCTCCTCTCGAACACCAACAGGTTTCACAATCACCTTTAAATGTAATGCCGACACTGGTTGTGATCATATAGCCGAAAAAGAGGAGCCTTTTTGAGTTTCAAGACGAAAATGAAAATGGTAAATCGGCTGAGAACGGCAAAATTCGGAGTGTATTAATGGGACACAAATGTACGCAGAGAAACGACTTGACTTAAATGAATTAATAAATATAAGGCATAAAGGTCTTTCATATGTGGACATGCGCCCTAATATAATCATCATTTTTTGGTGATGCGAAGATGGCAGGGAGGATAGTGTGATTCGCTTGCATAGCTAGGCGGGGTTGTCGCACGGAAGGTCCAGGGTTCAAATCCTGGGTAAGCAACTCATGTCTGTTATTTTTCTGTTGTCTAGTGTTCTACTTTATTTCCTACGAGTGCCTGATAACATACCTTTATGTTTGTCTCATATTAATTAAAAATTTGCATAGATGCGTACCAGATTTTCGAGAATTGGTCCTTAATGATAACCATAGTAGTTTACGCCCGGTGAAGTAGGCCAAAGCATACCCCCCCCGGTTCAGATTATATCCGTGATTAATTTGGCCTAGCTATTTATACCCCGTGTATAATCAGGCTTAGGCCACGTTTGTAGCACGGGTGTAATCTAGCCTAGGCCAGAATACACCCTCCTGAGCCAAAATATATCCCCCCCCCTCCCCCCCCCCCCCTCCCCCCCCGATAACGAAAACATTTACTTTAACATTTGTCCATTTCGAGTGAAAACTACAATTTAACGTAGCCTGTATCTGTTTAGCTTCAACATGGACACTTTTGGCAGTGAACTTTATTGAAAAATCAATATATATTTAACACGTTACTAAAACCTACATAATATCTCCTCACAGAGTTTTTCTTAGGATTCAAGGAATTGGAAAGGGGGAACTGGAGGTAGGTTAAGGAGTTACGGGAACAAATTAGAACATGTAAAATTAAAAACCCAAGAGCTTTTTACTCGTGTGTTTCTTCCTTATACACATGGAACACAAAGGATAGCTTTTGTAGAGAAAGTTTTTCTTTTCTCCCAAAATGAAAGCAGATAGCATTTCTAATGTTAATTTATGTAGGAGAGAGGTAGATATTTTGGACATGTACAAATACTGAAAACTAGGCGCTGGTTTCCATTAAAGACCACAAATGTATTGTAAATTCGGACATTCCATGCAATGGTTAATCCTTTTCACATTTGGTTTAATTTAAATGCTGGAACTGAATGTGATTTATATTTACACAAACCGACATGGTACGCAACCAGACGATACGTCAAGGCCTTAAATCCTACCCCCTGCAGACCCAAGTAGAACAGTCCCAATTGAGATGGTTTGGCCATGTCTGCAGAATGGGAGAAGATCGGATACCACGACAAGCATGGGAAACAAAGAGCCAAGGATCCAGACCCCGAGGACGACTCAGAGTCCGCTGGGAGGACAACATTAGACAATCTTTGAAGGATCGAGGGCTAGAATGGAACCAGGCCAGGAGGAAGACAGCCGATAGGATAGTCTGGCGCTCTCTCTCCCAAACCTCTACACCTCACGGTAGAAGGGGAACGACTAAGTAAGTAAGTAAGTAAGTTTACACAAACCAACAAAACACTTTAATGTTGTTATGTATTTCATTAAAATGTATGTATATAACATATCTTTGTTTTCTGACTGCAAGCGGAAATTATTTTTGGAAGGTCCAACTTGTGAATGAGCAAAGAATCAATATTTTCACAAACAGAAGGCCTACAACGCCCGTGTGTTTCCGGTTGTGAGGAAGTCTGAATCCTATCTCGGCCATCATTTAAAATATTACACCGTATAGAAATTACGTGAAGTCAAGCAACCAATCAAAACAGCAGCTCGCTCTTTACACGCAATGCTTATATTTTGTAAGGCCTTTTAGTAGGAAGACGAGAAAGTGTAGATATTGACAATTTTTCGAAAGGCAATGTGCAGTTTTAAACGGTATACCTTAGTAATGAAGGAATGAATTCGATAATAGGGATCATTAGCAATTGGCAAATATCTATATTTTCACTGGAAGTGGTGTAGGACAATAAGGTGCTTACAAGCACACCTTTGTCTCTGACAGCAGCGACTCTATCGCTGTTACCACTCTTCTCACACAATCAGCAAAAACAACAACGGCAACGTAGTCTAGCGGACACGTTTCCACACTGCATATAGCAATAAATAAATGAACTCAAAGACTGTGTCAATCTCGACATAATATAATAACAACTAGTAAAATCCATATGTATGAAGTACTCAAAAAGCACAAGAAATTGCCAATCTATGTCAACAAACTACCAGTATTAAAAAAATATTAAAATCACTTCTGGGACTACGACAACTTCCAAGATCATATATAACATCGATCCTAGCAACAACTAAAACCACACAACAAACACCAGCTCTTCTACACAAGAGCAACAACGGGACACGTCCGTTCCCTTCTACAACGTTTGTCAACTCCCTTTGGGCAACCTTTTCACCTTCACCTCAGGCTAACTCTAGCCAATAATAACTACTACTTTAGCCACATGTCATAACAATCAAAGTTCAGCTGCTCGTAGAAACATCACATGCAACTCACAAACGTTTAACTCGACTTACATTACAATCACGTTTGAGAAAACAATGTACCTAATAAACCTTGCTCACCTAGGAGCATACAACCACAGCAACTTCTCAAAATTGCATCTTGACATTCACCCTCCCTTTCAAGAGAAAAACGCAGATTTTCATCGGTGGGTAATGGAGATCAGATTTTCAGGCAAACTCAAAACATTACCATTGCAGCCGCACACACACACACAAAAAATGTTCTAGCTGAAAAATTGCAAAACTGATCTCAATAACCAAAACAAATACTTTAGGACGTGATGGCACTATTGGACACCTCCGCCAAGCCACTCCCACAGCTTTTGTAGTGCGGGACTCACAACGCACTACCAACAAAACACGTTCAGACCGATGGTTCATTACTCAGAACCAAAGCTGAACAGACTAGTCATATCACCGGGACACCAACAGTTCACACAGAACTGACCCTGACTAGTTTCATTATTATATCTACTTCCCAGAGCGATAGTTCATTACCCATGTCGTGATTTAGTCTGTCTCACAACACGGTTTTCTGTATACTTAGGAGTAAATCTGACCATACCGAACGCCATATGTTGAGAACTCTCTGATACAGTGGCCAATGAAAACGCGTCATTCTTGGTGTGTATTGTAAAACGTACTAGGCTTGAACATAGAGGCCCATTTTGTGTAACCGATGGTACAATGCCATTTAATTTTGAAAAGAATAAAGAAGTATCACCGGAAATGATTATATAATTCAACAACGTGAATGTTACGCTAGAGGTAGGTGTAAAAACTTTCTCGAATAGTAATTTAGTAAGAAAGAAATATCGAGGGAAAGGGCTTCGTTACATCAGGATAGTCCCAAGTTAGCTAGTAAAAGCATACATATATTAAAATGCATTTTGCAAACTAACCAATAAGTAAATAGATCAATACAGAATAATTCATAGAATAATTCAAGCTTTAAATGACCAAAATCGCCCCATAAATAAGAAAGATAATAAATATTAAAAATTTTGCTAATTGAACAGACGGCAAAATTATGCCTCATTTTGAGATTTTTAACACCCTTTTTGCCCCATGCCATCCGATACGGTGGATGTGCTAGTATATAAGACCTTGCCCTTGGCTAAATTTCTTTTTTTCTTTGAGCCTTAGCTGCCGACCGTCAAAGCAGTCAGTGGCCATTACGCCTGGTGGCGTCTTGTAGGGCAACAACAAATTGATTCCACCTTGCTCGGTCGGTGGCCATCCTTCGCACAATGCCAAAACTCTGGTTCATTCTTTGCATCTCAGCCTCCACAGTCCTCCGCCAGGTTGTTTTAGGTCGGCCTCTCTTTCCTTAATTTTGTGCTTGTGCTGTATTGAGAGGACTTCCAGATGTTGTTTAGGCTGAATAAAGCTGTTCTTGCCTTATTCATTCTGATGTTGATGTCTTTGCCTGCCCCGCCGTCTGGTGTTACTATGCATCCTAGGTATGACAGACAGACACCTCCACATACCTAGGATTGGCTAAATTGAGGCCACAAAATTAAAAAAAACAGCTGAACAGAAGAGAGCGTTAGAAGTGTAAAAGTCATATAACTTTGCAACCGCATCTGCCTGGCAGAGGTAGATGCCCATTTACAGCCTGTTACAACTTGTTTGTATTGCCTGAGGGTAAGAATGAATATATATATATATATATATATATATATATATATATATATATATATATATATATATATATATATATATATATATATATGCAGTACTTTGCAAAAAAAATGGCAGTCATATTGCTCAGCTAAATATGCTGAAATCTAATTAAATATGCATGTTCTGCCCAAAATTTGCACTCCACTTAAGTGAGCAAACACTACCAAAAGTAAAAAAAAAATTAGCGGAGAGTAAAGTCCCTTGATAATAGAGCAGACGACAATTTCTAATGCTAGTGGCAGAAAATGGATACAAAGTCAAAGTGTATGTTAATTTCACAGCTTTGGAATGAAGGAAATCAAACATGTTCCAACATTTCTAAAACCTTGAACATTCCTGAGCAGACTGTCTACAGAGTTGTGAGTAAATTAAAAGCAGGTAATGGAATCGAGCGAAAAGAAGGTAGTGGGAGGCCAAGAATTTTGGACACAAAGGACCATCGGCATCTCGCCCAAATCGTTCGGGCTGGGCCAATGAAGAGTGTAGAAAACATACGGCAGCGCATGATCGATTTGGGAAGCCCAGAGGTATCTAATGCTACTGTCAACCGGGAGCTACACAGGATGAATTACACAAAAAAGCGGGTAATTTCGTCACCATTGCTCACAGAGACTCACAAACAGATGCGCTTGAACTGGTGCCACGAACACCAAAATTTGTCATGGGACAATGTGATTTTTTTCAGATGAATGTTCTGTTTGGTCTTATCCTGCTCAAATAAATATTTGGACGAAAGACTCTGTAACGCCTGTGTACCAGCGACCGAAACATACCCAGAAATTCCATCTTTGGGGAGGGGTGTCAGCAAGAGGTGCCACCCCACTGTGTGTTTTCACAGGAATTCTCACGAAAGAAAGGTACATCGACATACTAGAGGGACACCTTCTGCCATTTATGCAGGTCATGTACCCCGATGGGTGCATATTTCAACATGACATTGACCCAAAGCATACAGCTCATACCACCAAAGCATGGCTGCAAGAGAAGAATGTGATAGTGCTGAAGTGGCCCAGCAACAGTCCCGACCTAAACCCAATTGAAAACGTTTGGGCACTACTCAAGAATCATTTTAAAAAGAGTGGACTCAGAGACGTTGAACAATTGAAGAAGGTAGCTGAAAAATACTGGGACAGTCTGACTCACAATTACCTACAAACATTTGCGGAAAGTATGCCTCGCCGCATCCAGGCTTGCCTTGCTGGAGAAGGCAATATTATATTGTACTGAAACCACTGTTAATAGATAGGGGAGATACCAATCTTCCTCTGGACATACAGTTTTTATTATTATTTGCTTCTATGAGTGTGCTGCGTTGCGAAAATATGACTGCCATTTTTTTTGCAAAGTACTGTAAGATATTGCCCTATAAATATATAGGCCATACACAATTTATATATATATATATATATATATATATATATATATGTATATCTTATATATATATATGCCAACCGCATATATATGGCAGACCTATATATATATAATATAGCCTGTTACATATATATATATATATATGATATATATATATATATATATATATATATATAATTAAGTAATTTTCCTGTGATTAATCCACTTGTGTGTTAGGAAGTGTTTAGCATGTGTAAACTCTTGGAGACAAAAGCCAGCCTTGTAAAATGTGTAGAATAATTGAGAAATGATGGCCAAAGTACGTCTGTAAAGTTTGACAAAGTGTTTGAAGGAGTATTTCTTAAAGGAACGACACATTTACCAGGAATATAAGGAAGGATGACAGGAATTGTTTTAAGGTATTGATCAAGGTATTACTCAGTGCTGTATACTAGACCAAATCATTGTATGAATGCGAATCATGGACAACTGGATCTAACTTATGATTTATAAGGAAAGTGTAGTCACAGTGAACTGGCTGTGAGTGGTATTGAGGTAAATTGTCCTGTGCATATGTTAGCACAATGTATGTCACTGTTTGTTATGTCCATTGTATGTGAGGACAGAATAGTGCTGGACCATACAGGAGTTGTGATTATTTGTATTCCAGGTTTTATCCTGCAAACTACCAGAAATGCATGAATCATCTATCTCTGTTGAACTCTGAGGTGCAAGTGCAAGGAGCCAGATACCCAGAGTCCACTGCCTGGCAATTCACAGACGTGTTAGTCCATGGCGGGATTGTGATTGATTTCTACATAGAAGATAAGTGGTAAAACCAAGCCAGTGGTCAGTCTATTCAAACTCTACTTCTAATATAGATAATAAAAAGATAAAAATACAGTGTATGATGAATCCTTGTGGACATAAATATGATAATTACTACTTCACAGTCCAGTAAGAGTGACAAAACATATATGTATTAGATAATGGTTAATCAAAAGGTGAAAATTCATCATATTGATCCATTTTGAAAATTGATATTCCATGCTTATTTATTTCATTATGTAAATACATTTGATTCATTATAAGTTACCTAACAGAAAAGAGAAACGGTATAGGTTAAATAAATTGTAAATATGTACCATCAGACTTGCTGAAATTATTTAAATTGAGCTCCAAGTTTTGTGGGGACACACACACACACACACGCACGCACGCACGCACGCACGCAGGCACGCACGCACACATACACGCACATATATATAGACCATAATTAGTACCCCTAGCATAATTAGCCATAATAGAAAATAATAATAACACATAATATCAGGGGAGAATCGTGAAAGGGAGCAAATAGACTTTCAGGACACTCACTCTCATCACACGTGGAGGTTTATACAGCTGGCCCTTATTCTTTTCAGAAAAGGGGGTATTTCTTGTAAGACCAGAAACTATCCTGGTATCACCTGATACATCCTTTGGTCCAGGATAACTTTAGTAGACAATAACACAAAGACCCTTTCGTGACAACCCAGAACCACGATCCTTGCATAGACTATAATACCTGGCGCTATCACAGAGAGCTTCCCTCTCGCGCCTCAACCACCTCTGGGCCCGTGTCGTAAATTTTAGATAGGTTAGAAGATGTTTATGATCCCGTCCGAGCAGAGGTGATAGTGGTAAATATGTGAGAATAAAAGTGTAAGAAATAGTTTTCACGAGTGAATAGTGTAAGGAAAAGATCGGTTTCTGTAATGAGTAGTTTCTCTATTCCAGCCTATCTATGTGACTAAATTGTAGTATAAGACAATCTAGTACCTCCTTATATCTAGATATATAAGTTAAACTAAACACAAACACACAATTATGTGACAACAAGACACACAAACGTAATATAAACTATGGTTAAAGGGTATGGGTCTGACCAACTCACAAAGTTAAGTTCTTTTTGTTGTTTATTATCATTAAACTTTACAACATCAAACCATACAGAGAAATAAATAAAATCATGTTTACAGACATATGAAAATAACCGAATAAGTGCCCTCCCCCTTGTTGAGAAAGGATCCCAAAAGAAGTTAATAACCCAAAGGTCAAAGATTAGCAATAGGTTACAGAATAGAATGCGAAGAACAAGTTCCCACTAAATTACTACTCAGTAAAGTACACAACTTTAGCGAAATAAAAAAAGAAGTTAATACAATGCTTGTAACAAAGGAAAATATTCACTCTCTCTGTCATACGTGGCCACAAACAATCTCGCTTACCCAATCGTGGTGTTGATATCCCTGGAAAATAAATACAACAGTTCCTGAACCTATACTGTCAGGTGGGTTGCCAAATTAGCCCCAGTCCAGCCTATATATCGAATAATAATTACAAGGTGGACGCCAAATTTGGTGGTTTAATTTTCCCTGGATGAAACAAAGGTCACTGCGGATAGTTACTGAAGCAAGACGTGCTCTGGATGTTCACAGTTGCAAAAGGAGAAAAATAATTCATTATTGCGAAACATCTGGTTGCTAAGAAACGTGTTACAATATGTAAAAAAATGATGATGGTAAATCCTATCGGCTGGCTCTTTGGTGAGTGCCGATTTTGAAACAGCGTAACTTTTTCTGGATCACTCCGTTGATACGCTGTCATACGTCAGGAATATATGTTCTTTCGTATGCCCAGTGGGCTGGAAAAATTGAATAAATAATTCTGGGTAAGGTACCGTCCAGTTAAGATTTAATATTAATGTTTATTTGTCAGCATGGGAAACAAAGAGCCAGGGATCCAGACCTCCAGGACGACCCAGAGTCCGCTGGGAGGACAACATTAGACAATCTTTGAAGGACCGAGGACTAGAATGGAACCAGGCCAGGAGGAAGACAGCCGATAGGATGGTCTGGCGCTCTCTCTTCCAAACCTCTACACCTCACGGTAGAAGGGGAACGACTAAGTAAGTAAGTAAGTAAGTTTATTTGTCTCTTTGGCCCAACTGGTTCACGAAGGAACATGGGATTTGTAAGCCAAGAAGAAGACACCATTAATCCTTCGCTGAATAAAGAAAGAGGACCGAACTCGCCTAAAGTCGAAGACCCAAATTAAGACCGCTGGCCGCTGTTTTTTTTAATCAGGTACTTTTTAGGAAGAAAATAACTTTTATGAAAAAAATGCTACTATCCTATCCACACGTAAGTTTTCCGCTATGGTATGTCGGAGAAAAGGGTATGCGCCCTCCCCCGTTATTGCCCGCGAGAAAATGAACAGCGCACAAAGTCAATTATTTAATTTATCCATACGCGCACTTTAACAAAAATCGCCTGTCACTACTAGCTATTTGTTTGTCGGCGTCTGTTGTTATGTCACATGCTATTAACACTAGTCACTTATATAATTTCACACAATGAAATATAATGCGAATTCAGTTCTGTCACTCATCCGTCACGCGTAATAATCCCAGTCAGCTAAACCGTATCTTCTTGTGTAAGAAAGTGGGGTGATGGAATTTACATTTAAACCGAACAACTGGCAAGAAAATATCTATGCGTTATGTTATTTCTCTAGTTTTAACGCTAGGGAATCACAATGAATTAAAAATGGTAAACTTAACACATTTTAACAATTAAGCACAATTTCTATTACCACAAATCAGAAAATGAAATCCCCACGAGACGATTTAACACATTTAGCGAAGAATGGTTCTAGTCTGGCGTGTTTATATTATCCGAAAATTTATGAACTACTCTGATAACTGATCTGGAGAGAACTCAGTATATATACAGATCATGGTGTTATTTTCTCTAGAGGATGTTATAATTCACACATTGTGCATAGCAGAGAAATCAGGAAACTGCGTTTCCCAGATCAAAGGTTTTATTATTCGCTCTACTCAGCGATGCTGACCGACACCAGAAGACGTGGCCATACAACGGGCCTCTCTTAGATTTCGTCCCCTTTCGCAGATCAAACAATTTACCTCCCCTTGAACGTACGAACATTAAAGGTGGTCGTTAAAATATTATCGCCCCTATATCTCTTCACGCAGTCCGTTATTTCCACGTGCATCTGTCTGACCGATAATTGGCAGATCGGCTTGTGTGAGAAACTCAGGTAAGCAAACGTGATTCGCTCCCCTCTTAAGACTGGCTGGTTGCGAAAAGTTGGAAAACAACTCTGTTGTTATGTTCCCAGAAAAAGGGCGTGGATTCAAATGTGAGTCATACAGACAGAAAATTTGCGTGGTTTGGCTTAGCAAATGGTAGACACTAAATGGGAAAGCAATGGCTGTCAGATTACTGTAAGCTATATTTCAATTATACGTCACAGCCCGAAACAACAGAGTAGGACTTTCCTCACTCTTCTTCAACTAATTTATGACTCGGCATTGTCCCTCGAGTCTATAAAATATATAGGCTACGTTGTGGTTCAAATCACAACAACATCAATCGGCACCCAGAGTACGAGAATGTGGAGCCCACCACATTCTCAGGCTGTGTCCTTGGCGAGGTCAAATAACCAACTTTTTACAAATTTGTCTAAGGCAAAAGTCATATCAGCCTTTAATTAATGCCAGTTTGATCTCACGCAAGCCATGCAAGCACATACACAGTAATATGTCTAACTATAAACAATTACAACATGTGTTCTTTAAAAAAAAACTCAGTAAAGCTAGAAATATTTGCAAAAAGCTTCAAAATATTTTTAAAACAAAAAAGTAACAATATATGTCAACTTGATCTGCATTAACATGTACTGTGGCTGCAATGCTACAGTACAATAGCCAAAAGATAAACTAACAAAAATCAAACTATAGGTGTTGTCACGGCATATTTTCTGGTGGCAGAAAAATAGATTGGTGACATCGTTATCAGCGAGTTTTGGCAACGCTGATAACGTTTGAAAAACCGGTTAGTCAAGGCGACACCGGAAGGGGGTAAAAAGAAAGGCGCGAGAGGGCAGTTGACGCTGGGCCTTTGTCCGAGAGTGACGGACATTTTGTGGTTCCCTTTTCATTGAATGTGGAATACAGTCCATAATGATTTAGTATAGTTGACATAATTATAATTCTGGAGTGGTTTAGCGTCCAGTGATATTATTGTCAGGCCATCGAGTATAATTTGCCAGTGGATTGTGTAGTTTCCAGTTCGCCATAGTGAGCGATTTTTCAGTACTAAGGTTGTATAGTACTGTTATACTGTCATTTGTTAGGAGTATTTTGGTATATTAATTCGAGAAGTTTCTCTGGCAGTGTTTTATGCATTCCATACTGTTTTCAGCCGTGTTTGGCTGTACTGTGTGTAGTGTTGATTAAAAGGGAATTCCTATAGAAAGTGTTATCTTTCTGTGTCACCCATTTCATGTTGTGGTCATATTCTTAGATAATGAGCCAAGTATTAAATTAGCGTCAGTGTTAAATCCACAGCAGAAATAAGGAATTGACAGCTGGGGGCTCGTCCTATTCTTTAAAAGGCCATGGGGCCTAAATTTTCATTATAAAGCCAGAGCTTAAGATGCACACAGAGTGTTAGAAGGTTGTAGTCACAGTGTGTTGGCTCATTCATGTTTACTAAGCCACGATAGGGAGTGTTTTCGATTGTCCAGCTTCAGGTCAGTGTGTTTGTCAGTCAGTAGCTGTGAACTGTGGTCGGTCAAGTGTGACGCGTAGCGGTATGTGACCCAGTTTTTCTCTTTCTCAGGTCACAGTGTAGGTTGTCATTCTGGTGTTAGTTCAGAAAATAATTGGACATTGTTATTGTGTCACGGCATATTTTCTGGTGGCAGAAAAATAGATTGGTGACATCGTTATCAGCGAGTTTTGGCAACGCTGATAACGTTTGAAAAACCGGTTAGTCAAGGCGACACCGGAAGGGGTAAAAAGAAAGGTGCGAGAGGGCAGTTGACGCTGGGCCTTTGTCCGAGAGTGACGGACATTTTGTGGTTCCCTTTTCATTGAATGAGCAGTACAGTCCATAATGATTTAGTATAATGGACATAATTATAATTCTGGAGTGGTTTAATGTCCAATGATATTATTATCAGGCCATCGAGTATAATTTGCCAGTGGATTGTGTAGTTTCCAGTTCGCCATAGTGAGCGATTGTTCAGTACTAAGGTTGTATAGTACTGTTATACTGTCATTTGTTAGGAGTATTTTGGTATATTAATTCGAGAAGTTTCTCGGGCAGTGTTTTATGTATTCCATACTGTTTTCAGCCGTGTTTGGCTGTACTGTGTGTAGTGTTGATTAAAAGGGAATTCCTATAGAAAGTGTTATCTTTCTGTGTCACTCATTTCATGTTGTGGTCATATTCTTAGATAATGAGCCAAGTATTAAATTAGCGTCAGTGTTAAATCCACAGCAGAAATAAGGAGTTGACATGTGTCATTGATGTTGCCAAACTGTAGCTACCACTAAACACTATAGGTCTCTCTCACAATTCCTGGTACAACTACTGACAATAAAGTTACCTCAAAATATGGCCAACAACAATGTCATAGCAGTATAATACAAGATCTTCTTGACTTCGTGCTTGCCAGGCGCCTAAAATGTATTGCTGTGGTTCTCATACCAGTACCATATGAAGTCTCAGTGACTTCCTGTTTCTATGGCCCCCTGATATGTGTTTCTGTGCTGCTGTCGTAGATTACTCATATCATACCATGCAATGTCCACCGGACGTGTGATGTCCTGATCAGGCTGATGTGTAGCCGCGTGAAGATCTGGCGTTTGCTTACAACGTGTATGTCTCCAGTCACTAGACCACCCGACAATGGTGTTTATCATTGAGCTGCGCATGAAATTTCTGTACCGGCCTATTCCAGTGACATTTTGTCTACATGTAATGATTTGGAGTGATGTGCTGTGCAAACCTGTCGACCCTGTCTTGACTTGAGGTAACCTAAATAGTTCGTCAACTATACCCTGATGTGTGCAGTGAAGAAATGACATGGAAGAATAGACAGTGAAGAAATGTCAATGAAGAACCGGCAGTGAAGAATGGTGCTATTTTTAATGCTACGTTTGAGCTGTGCAGAACAGCTGAACTTTCAGTAACTCTATATCTATCTTGTACTTTGTGGGAGCCGCGCTGGTGTAATGGTTACAACGTTGCGCTAGTGACCATGTTTTCAAGGTTCAAGCCCCGGCGCGGTTATTTGCAGGAGTATCATCGACCGGGATTTTGACTGAAAAACCTGAACGGCTCCTGAGATAAACCCTCTGTGGATGGGAAGGAGCGAAGCTCCTGACCGGGTTGGAAGGAAAGTCCTCAGGTTCCCCAGCATCACAATGACATGTCATTGGGCCGTAGGGCTAAAAGCCCAAGTGCCGCTGGTTAAGGAAAAAAAAACCTTGTAATTTGTGAATCGTTGCGTGTGTTTTGTTATCATAAAGTCACCTGTGACACAAGAGCATCTGTTTAGTGGATCAAGCCAGCGCTTTATCCAGAGGCACATATGTAAATTTTTGTTTATATAATTATTGTAATTTATTGGATTTTTTTTCCTATTCATTACTGTTTTTTTTCCATTGCGCTCTCTCCATTATTTATTTGTGTGAGAAATCTTTTTTTCAGATTTTATATAAGTTAATCTGCATTTTAATTTGTTGTTTTTGTATTTATCCCATTATTGTTAATATTAAAATACTTTTAGTTACTTACATTTGTAGCTTGTAATACTTAGATTATCTAAGTTAGTTTTTTCCCTATGTCCTGCGGTAGTTTCTTGATTACCTTCGTGTCACATCATCGTTTAATGTTGCTTTTGTTACGTCAAGGAGTCTCAGTAATTTTGTAATTTTTTTTCTTCTAAAAGGGTGGATAGGGTGGTGAATTCAACGAATCTTTCTTCTTTAGGAAGGAGTTTGCGTTGGATTGTCTTCTGTAGGGTTTTGCTATATTAATAATGGTGGGGATTAGAGGTCAGTGATTGACCTGGTGATTTGATTGTAGCCCTGCATAATTAGTTGCGCATAATTGTGTATTAGCTGTGTTGGTCGTGTTTGTTATACATTGAGTTGCGCATTAAGCTTTCCTTAAGTCGCGATTTTACTGTTGTATCCTCCAGTCAGTATCTTACTATCATTGTCAATGTTATTGTTTTCAATCTGGTGTGTTTGTTCGTTAAACAGGTTCTGGTTTTGTATAAACGCATCTATTTCTACTCTTCTTTTTCTGTCATCTTTGTCCCCCAACCTGTTGGTTGGTGTTTGTTGTTGTCCCCAACCTGTTGGTGGTTGTTTGTTGTTGTCCCCAACCTGTTGGTAGTTGTTAGTTTTGTGATTCGTAGTCTACATTATCATCGTTGACATTGTTGTTGGCACTATTTTGAGGTAACTTTATTGTCAGTAGTTGTACCAGGAATTGTGAGAGAGACCTATAGTGTATAGTGGTAGCTACAGTTTGACAAGATCAATGACACCTACAGTTTGATTTTTGTTAGTTTATCTTTTGGCTATTGTACTGTAGCATTGCAGCCACAGTACATGTTAATGCAGATCAAGTTGACAAATATTGTTACTTTTTTTGTTTTAAAAATATTTTGAAGCTTTTTGCAAATATTTCCAGCTTTACTGAGTTTTTTTAAAGATCACATGTTGTAATTGTTTATAGTTAGACATATTACTGTGTATATGCTTGCATGGCTTGCGTGAGATCAAACTGGCATTAATTAAAGGCTGATATGACTTTTGCCTTAGACAAATTTGTAAAAAAGTTGGTTATTGGACCTCGCCAAGGACAAAGCCTGAGAATGTGATGGATCCACATTCTCGTACTCTGGGTGCCGCTTGTTGTTGTTGTGATTTGAACCACAACGTAGCCTATATATTTTATAGACTCGAGGGACAATGACGAGTCATATATTAGTTGAAGAAGAGTGAGGAAAGTCCTACTCTGTTGTTTCGGGCCCAGAGGTGGTTGAGACGCGAAAGGGAAGCTCTCTGTGATAGCGCCAGGTATTATAGTCTATGCAAGGATCGTGATTCTGGGTAATGAACTATCGCTCTGGGAAGTAGATATAATAATGAAACTAGTCAGGGTCAGTTCTGTGTTAACTGTTGTTGTCCCGGTGGTATGACTAGTCTGTTCAGCTTTGGTTCTGGGTAATGAACCATCGATCTGAACGTGTTTTGTTGGTAGTGCGTTGTGAGTCCCGCACTAAATAGGATGTGGGAGTGGCTTGGCGGAGGTGTCCAATGGTGACATCATGTCCTAAAGTATTTGTTTTGGTTATTGAGATCATTATTGCAATTTTTCAACTAGAACATTGTTTTTATTGTGTGCGGCTGCAATGGTAATGTTTTGAGTTTGCCTGAAAATCTGATGTCCATTACCCACTGATGAAAAACTGTGTTTTTCTCTTGAAGGAGAGGGTGAATGTCAAGATGCAATTTTGAGAAGTTGCTGTGGTTGTATGCTCCTGGGTGAGCAAGGTTTATTAGTTACATTGTTGTGTCAAACGTTTTCATAATGAAAACCTGCACACAACTGTCTGAACACATCAACTCTACTGACACAGTGAGACGTTACGGTACCAATTCAACTAAATGTGTGACCGTGGTGTGTTTTCACTAGGTGGCAGATGGCAGGCCTAGTGAAGTATTTCAAGTTTTTACACACACACGTCTCTTTTGTTTATCTTCCAAGTTAACTCTAAGTACTGGCCATCTCCGCCAGAGTTGGTGATTCCTCGATGAACTACTTTTCCTCCTTTGTTCAACCCTCGACTCGTTCTCTTCCTTCCCCGTTGTTATTATAGTGACTTAGCGTATAGTGGAATTTATAATGATTATTGATGTAGCAAGTGTAACTTGCTGGGGAGGTTAAGATGTTATACCTAAAAGAGAAAGAAGGCTGTGTCTGTATCAACTGTGTGAGGTCAAGCAAATGTAGGCCCCTGACTATAAAAGATGACGATGATGAGGTATTTTCAGGGAACCTAACGCTACCTCCCTAGATCTCACACGGTCTGTATATTTTAATTCTAGTGGCAGGTGTCTGATGTGTCTAGGGGTGAAATGATAATGGTGGTACATAAACACAATACACTTTAACTCACTATAAGGAATTGAATAAGACGGTGGTTGAAGTTTTCTTTAAAATTGAATTCTTTTCTTTGTACAATTTAATCTGCCTGTCCTGCCATCTCTTTTGGACAGGTCTTTGAAAATGAAGAAAAAATATATATCTTACATATACTATTTAACTAACATGTGTGGACTCTTTGTCCTATAAGTATAATGTTACTATCTTGTTCCTGTAGGTGTATTCACAGACAAAACTTTAATAGCTACCAGGTTTAGTCATTTGTTAGGAGGAGCTTTTGTTTCATCACGCCCCATATAATTCTGTTTATTTTTGGAAATAACAAATTTATATGTATGAAGTGTCCGATGTCCCAGATGTTGACACATCACCTGGGATTCTTGGTATGAAGATAACAAGTCAGTATGTCGCTGCAGAGAATGTATAGATCAGCACACACAAGCTCCTTCTGGCTATCTGCTGACAGCATAAACTTTTGAATGGAGACTTTTGTCTTTACAATCACTCATCAAGTTTCCTGTCACCGGCTGGTAACAGGAAATAAAACCCTGCAATAAAAGACACCCTGGCCTTTTCACATCTGATCACAATTTCTTATCACTATGTACACATGATGGTATGGGGTCAGCCTCGTGTGCATAAAAGTGCACCAGCCCCTAATTTATATGTCTCACACCTTGCTGTGACCACACCTCACGTCCCTATGGCAGATACGCCACTGTACTTTTACATAGTTTTCTTCAATCCAATAACGTGGAGTAACCACATCTCCTTGTTGTATGATTTTCTTTTCTTTTCTTAATTATAAACGCTCTAGGCATGTTGAAGAGGGTTCATGGAACACAGAGGCTTACTACATCTTCTAATACAATAATATTAATACAAAATCATAACAATATGCAACAGTCAAATACAGTTCAATGTGAGGACTCAATAATGGTTGCTCCCGGCATGTCCTTCACTTTTCCCAATAGCAGTATCTAACTTTTGCAGTTTTAATCAAGCATATTAATACATAAAGCATTCTTACCACAAATTCAAGGAAATATGTCACAAATAACGTTGACTGGCAAAAAATGGCCTCAGTTTTCTCTGCCCTGTCCAGACTGTGAATTTAGTATTATTTATTTTACAAGTTATCACATCTGATCTCAACGTACTTGTTGATAGAAAAATTTCTTGACAAATGGCCACGAGAGCGCTAAGCCTTGGCCAATATCTATTAGAGCTGGCCATTGAAATCAGGCGACTACCAAATTTAGAATCTAGTTTTTGAAAAACAAAAACCAAATTCCAAACAGACTATGCGTCTCGTAGTCCATTGGTCAGTCCGCTTGATTATGCCAATACAAAAAGATGTTTAGGTTTGGTTAACAATTTCCTACCTCTCCCCTTTACTCCTATACTCTTATACCAACCAATAGGATTTGAATTACTCCAATGCCTCTTTTTTAAACTTGCGTCCCCATTAACGTTATGGATAAACGAGCAAGAACAACAGTCTGTTCGTCTTAGCGTTTCTAGACATATAGTATTATTTCAATATCTTGGCTAATAATTTGACTACCATATATTTTAAAACATATTATTTCTCAGGAGACACTAAGCTACCCGAATATATGATTTTTATGGTCAGTTTCATTATGGTTTGGATTTTCAGTTGTGTCACTGTTAATCGTCAATTATAACCTTTACACAAGTCGGTCATCTTTCCCCCTCCTTCTGTATCATTTTTTCATTCAAATAAACCACTAGTTTGTGTGACGTCAGAAATACACTACGCGGCGAGAATTTAAACTGTCTGTGTGTTTATATCTGCTGGCGTGTCCAACAGAGAGGTTATAGTATTAGTCCCGCGTGCCGAGCGAAGAGGGGTTTGGCAAGGCGGTTGGTAGAATTTGCGTTAATTATTACAGTTGTTTCGTTCTTACTACTGGAAAATGTCCGAGTTACTACTAATTTTGACGTTAAAGTTAAAATATTACGTGAATTCAGACGCCAGTTTGGTGTCACAGTTCTGGCAGATCGTTAATTATAAGTCTTGCCTCCGTTTCGTGCAGCAGATCGGACACTATGTTAAAAATAAAGTCTCAAGGAGTAAATTAGGAAATAGTATAGGCTTTTACGGCTTTCATTTTATAAGCATTCCCACTGCACCAAAGGCAGCGCTCTACTGGAGTAGAAGATGACGCTAGGCAGGCACCCAAGGGCGGGTTTATTTATTATCATAGGACTAAAATCTTACTGAATTTAGCGATTATCTCACAGATCTCGCTAAACACCTCTCTTCCTAAAACATGCATGCATTGCAGGTTATAATCTGTGAGATAACTTAGCGCAAACGAAGTCCTACGCGTTTTTCTGATTTTCATTACGAGGATGTCTACTCAAAAAATCGGCACCCACGTTCTGAGAGCCGGGAATATATTCAATCATAAATGAATAGGGCTGTAATAATAAGGACCATCTTAATAATCTGGCATTTTCATGCTTGGTCTGTGATAAAAATACGAGCTGCTGATGATCTGTTTGTACCACAAATGTCCTAATATACAGATAGATTTGGAATTTTTTTATAGCCCAGATTAACGCTAAACATTCCTTTTCACTTGTTGAATAATTTTTTTCCGCTTTGTTCAACGTGCGGCTTGCATAAGCGACTGGGTTCAATTCCCCATCTTGTGAGGAGGACCTTTGCAACAATGTAGCCCCTAGGCCTACATTGCTTGCGTCACTTCTCACGACAAATTCTTGATTCAAGTCAGGCAATTTCAATACCGGCCTGCTTGTGAGTTTTTCTTTCAACTCTTGGTATGCCAATTCACACTGTGCTGACCAATTCATTGTATAAGGTTGTCCCTCACGCGTTAAATCCGTCAGAGGAGCACATATAGAGTTAAAATGTTTAATGTACTTTTGGTAGAAACCACACAAAGACACAAAAGATCGCACATCTTTCTTTGTTTGTGGCCTAGGTGCTCTCTGCAATTTCTCCAGATTCTTGGGGTCAGGGGTCATGCTATCCTGATGTACAATATGTCCCACGAATTCCAACTCTTTACAACCAATACAACATTTTGTTGGTCTAGCAGTCAAGTTAGCCTCTCTGAGTCTATCAAACAGCATATTCAAAGAGGTAACGTGTTCCTCAAATGTTTCAGTAGCAATGAGGATATCTTCCATGAAATTCGAGATGCATGGATTTTTCAGGGGATCCAAAAAATTTCGCATCATCCTAGAAAACACACACGGGGCATTTTTCAACCCAAACGGCAGCATGTTGAACTCATAATGGCCTTCCGAGGTGCTAAAGGCTAAGTAAGGTTGATAAGGGTGGATTTAGGCTAAATGATAATGGTGCGCCACAATGCCAGGTACGTTAGCTCCGTATAAGATTGACGACCACTTGCCACCCCTATCGACACCTGGTATTAAAGTGCAAAATGTAGGTGTCTTCTCTGATTTTAGGATGTTGCTGTGTATGTGGTAGTAGAACAGTTCACAGAGTATAACACAGGCAACATGATGTGTAGAGTCATAGAAATGGTAACTTCGTTGTATAATTTTTTTCCATTTATTGCACGCCACAAAACAGTCAGGATATTTATATCATCAACATAGTTCAACGAGTTCAGCATTCAAAATCATAGAGTTCTAGTTCGTGAAGCTGTATAAATAATATATATAAATTCTGCAACAGTGTCAGCTGCAGATCATCACTGTTCATAGACAATAATAAATATTCCCTTCCTGATGCTAGCAGATCAGATGTATACAATCAGTCCGTTTACTGTCTGCACGTGAATAGCATACATGGATTACAGGTCAGCTCGACCTTTATAACCTTCCTAAGTCTAACCATCTGACTTGGACGTGATCTCTGATATAACGAATCCTGGAACACAGACAATAGTCTTCTTGGTCTAGAGCGACCCATATATATATATATATAACTAGTTCGGGTATAAAGATACCGGTGACTTAATCCTAGTCAAAGTACCTCTCCATTTTGAATCACACAGGCGAGCAAAAAAGGCGACAAAATGACGAACCTCTAGATGATAGCATAAAGTTCGATACAAGAGGAATTACCTTATTTCGGAAAATCAACCATGAACATATGCCTCCAGGCAGGCTTGCATAATACTAGGAAATAGTCTAGTTAGCTAACTAACTCACAAAGACAATGTATTTCCCTCAGAAAATCACAAGACGCAGGTCGCGTCTGCTCGCGACTTAGACCATTTCTAAAACTCCCCGAGCTGGCCGGAACAACAAACGAAAACCCAGTCGAGACATGCGCAGAACGACAATCTCTGAGTCGCCGTTCACAATAAGACGATTCTAAGAACATTCGAGATAAAAGTCTTACACAGTCGCGCCTTTTATGGTCATGAAAAGAAGCGTTAAGAAAGGTTTCAGGCATCTACAACAGTTGACTGATACTACCAAATAAGGAGATGTGGTCACGCTTCGTTCAAGAAATTATAGACCGAACGTGTCTCTATACAAGAGAAGGTAAACTCCTAAAAAATAGCAGTATCAATATTTCGGGTTCTGTCCCTTTGACCGTAAATATATATAATATACATTTCAGTCAAAAAATGATCATACATACGAAAAATGATCATACAAAGGCTTTGAAAAAAGTAATTATTTGTGCGTAACATTACCGCACCCTCCCGGGAAAAAAAAATGAAACATTTTTTTTTTTTAAATCCTGGAGCCGGAAAAAAATCTAGGCTCCTAACGCACGTATGATGCGCGGATATATACCTAACAAATTAGCTCAACGCATGGAGCGACACTGAGATCATATCTCAGCTCCTTAGAGAAAAAATTTATCTAAGTATACGCTTATATATTCCAGGAAGGTGCCACCAACACACGCCACAATGATGGCAACATCATAATGAAAATCAAATTATTCTCATACCAATATATGAAATTAAATATATTATTATGATATCATATAATGTGTTGTGCAAACAGCGGTGTAACATATTAATATACCGCACTATTTTATTACATTATATAAAGCAACAGTAATTAATAAGTAATACATGTGTTGATCTTCGTTGACATAAAACATTCAATAGAAGAAGATGTGGACATCATCCGCTCCCAATCTAGGACAGGACTTGATATACTCAAAGTTCCACAATGGACACAATCTCGCATCTTCAATGATGTGCTGCGAAAATATCAATAACACAAATCTTAAAGACAACTGGTAAATCTCTCAATACAATTATGCAAATATATTGTTTAAATGTGGCCGAGTGATCTTTTGGCCCGTATATCACTAACTAAGCCTTCTTAGATAATTACATGGTACAATGTTATAAATTCCCCTCAAAAAAGTGAGAAAAAAAAATCTACTAACATGTCATTACAACATTGGACTGTATATCAGGAAATATATATATATGACAGAAGAATCATGCGGAATCGTGTGGGCATCTGGACAGAATGTCTGCCATCACATTATCCGAACCACGGATAGCTCGAACCGAGAAATGAAATGGTTGAAGAGCTATGGCATAACGAGTGGACCTCGAGCTCTTCAAGTTTTTGCTCTGAATAGCAGTAAGCGCTTTCTGGTCGGTTTCCACAATGAAATGTGCGCCTAGAAGAAATCTTTGTAACTTCAGAATAGACCATACCATAGCCAATAACTCACGGTCTAAAACCGAGTAATTCTTTTCTGCAGCATTAATTTCCTAGAGATATACATCACCGGATGCAGAGTATCAGAATACTCCTGCATTAGTGCCGCCCCAATCCCAGTTGACGAGGCGTCACTTCGAAGAACAAAAGTCTTCTCAATAGTAGGTAACCTAAGAATAGGTGGAGATGAAAATAGGGCTTTAACCTGGTCCAATGAGGATTGACATTCTTTAGACCAGCGGATCAGATTAGGCGACCCTTTCTTCAATAAAGTAGAAAGCGGTGCCATAATGGAGGACAGATTCGGAATGAATCGTCCGTAGAATTGGATCAAACCTAATAGACTCCTTACTTGTTTCTTCGTCTTAGGGACCGAAATGTTAAGTATTTTTGAAACATTGTGGTCCTCTGTCTTTAAAAGACCATGACCAACACGATGACCTAGGAAAGAAATCTCACTAAATCCTATAAAGGCTTTAGAGGGTTTTGCAGTCAAGTTATACTCGCGAAGAGTGGACAGTAATTCGTATAAACCCAAATAGTGATCTTCCCAGGAATCACTGAATAGACAGATATCATCTAGGTATGCTATGACATCTGTACGATATGCGAGAATTCGCCGCATCATGCGTACGAATGTAGCAGGGGCGTTCATAAGACCAAAAGGCATGAAATTCCATTGGAATAAACCCCTAGGTGTAGAAAAAGCTGTAAAAGGTTTGGCACGTTCGGTTAGAGGAACTTGCCAATAACCTTTAGACAAATCTAGTTTGGTAAAGAATCTAGAATTAGAAAGTTTATTGAGTAGTTCTTCTAATGAAGGCATAGGTTCAGCGTCGAACTTCGTAACTTGGTTCAATTTGCGATAATCTACGCAAATGCGAATGTTATTATCCTTCTTTCGAACAATAACCATAGACGAAGAGTATGCTGAAGTGGATGGTTCAATGATTTCCAAACGTATCATTTCATCCAATTCTTTTTCTACTTGAGACTGGAAATGGATAGGTATTGGATAAGGTCTGACTCTGATAGGATTATGATCAGTTAGCACAATGTCATGTTCAATGACATGTGTGTGTCCCGGGATGTCTGTAAGAACATCCTGAAATGTTTGCAACATCGAAGAAACTTGTCGATGTTCCTCAGCGGAAAGATTTGGAGAAACGGTCACGTTTTTCCAAGATTCCGTAGAATAAAGTGGGACCATAGAAAGAGGAAGATTGACATCAGAAAAAGTAGTTTCCTCATCCTGTATAACTGACAGAGATGAGTACTGACCATGAGGTACTTGAGAATTGTCCGTTGCCTGGAAAATAGGCTGCAAATAGTCTGGTCTTTCATGAAATTCCGTGAGCATATTTATGTGGAAAGTTTTATGCTTTCCATCAATATCGACAACATAGTCGACATCAGAAATTTTGGAGACTATTGCATATGGACCTTTCCATGCAATTAGAAGTCTGTTCTCCCTTGAAGGAAGTAGAACGAGAGCTTTGTCACCTGGACAAAGTTGTCGTAGACATCTATTCTTATTTGCAAACTGCCTTGCCTTTTCTTTAGCAAATTCGGAAGACGAAGTTGCTAGTTTGCATGCCTCGATGATCTTTTGCCTAAGAGCAATGACGTACTCATAAGAAGATTGAGTTTCATCGCTAATATTATCGGCAGTGATTAGATCGTGAAGTAAAGACATAGGGCCGCGCGGTTGCGCGCCAAAGACAAGTTCAAAAGGGGAAAACCCCGTATGTTCATTGGGGACCTCTCTATACGCAAAGAGAGCCGCGGGTAAGACCCTGTCCCAATCCTGAGGATGATCCTCAGTTATTTTACCAAGTAAAGTTTTCAGAGTCCTATTTAAACGTTCGACTAACCCATTAGACATTGGGTGATAGATACTGCTGAGAGACCTTTTAATGTGTAGCATAGACATTACCTGTGACATAGTGTCTGATATAAGTTGAGTGCCATGGTCTGACAATATTTCTCCGGGAAAACCCAAGCGAGAAAATATCAGCCAAAGAGCGTCTGCGATGTCAGCAGTTGAGATGCTCTTGAGAGGTATTGCCTCTGGCCAACGTGTGCACATATCGACACATGTAAGGATAAATTGATGTCCTCTAGCCGACTTAATTCTAAAAGGACCGATAATATCTATTGCCATTTTTTGAAAAGGGCGAATAGGAATGTCAGCAGCCTGGATAGGCGCAGCATGTCGTGGTCCTTTAGATTTGACCTCCTGACATACTTTGCAAGAGCGACAGTAAATTCGTATGTCCTTGCTCACAAATGGCCAAAAGAAAGCCGCAAGAACTCTCGACTTTGTACGGGAAAAACCCATATGTCCAGCACATTGCGAGTCATGAGCATGTTGCAATATTTGCAATCTCATGCTCTTGGGCACAAGAATTTGTGAATGAGTGGACGTAGTCGAGTCTTGTACCATACGTACAAGTACGCCGTTCTTCATAGAAATCCAAGATTTTCTATTAGTATTTTGATTAGGATCACCTTTTTTTGCTAGAATGAAGAATTTTTGTAAAGAAGGATCTTCTTCTTGCAATTTGATAAATGAGTCACGTGTAATAGTCAAGTGACTATCTTGGTCATTTACTTCATCATTATTAGTTAATGAAGTTTGAGGTGGATCCAGAGCATGTGCTCTTGTGACCACCGCATTGGTAGCTTCAATGTTTTGCTCTTCCCAAACAGCAATCTGCTGTGGGGTACATTCCCTAACTCCGTGAATACGACCAATAATAAGGTCCGCAATAGGGTTTGGAAGTAGACACGCGTGGACCTCTCCCGTGAAGAAAGGAGTAGCAATGTGTATTATAGCAGTAGGATACTTTTCCAACGTGCCACCAAATGTGACACATTTGATGACCTTTCCTGTAGCACAGGATGGATCTACAAGAGATTGCCTAACCCCGACAGTAGTACATCCAGAGTCAAACAACACTGAGACTGGATTACTATTTACAAGCCCCTTATGTAATATAAGAGAACCTCTCCCATCATGAGCAACATTAGCAGGAAGAGCGGGCAAAGGATGACCACAGCTTAAAGTAGTAACGGTCTTCGGGTCAAATAAAGTACTGCATTGGATACATTTATTTGCCCTACCAAAATCAAAAGATGAGCATCCGATGGCATTATGGTCTTTATTATCATTAACCTGTTTATCTACTCCCTGAGATTCTTGTTGAACAGAGTTTGTCTGTTGATATTTTTTTCTCTTATGTTGCGATCTACCGCGACCATTATTGCCTCTGCAATTATCATTAAAGTCCCTACTGTAATTTTTATCCTGGTTTGAGTTCCAGTTTCCATAACTGTCATTACCATCTCTATACTGTTGAGAACCTCTATTATCCTGGTATTGAGGTCTCTGAGAAAAATATTTTCCTCTATACCGATTACCTTTGTGAAAATTTCTAAAGTTAACCGGAGTAGAATAACGTGTAGTATTAGGATGTCTCCAGTTCTGGGAAGAAGAATCACCCTGAATTGATTACTATGATTCTGGGCATAATTACGGTTACTCTTTTTATTGAAAATTTGCTGGCTACCCTGAAATTTACGCATAAAATTTGGGCCATAAGGTGCTGCCGAAGCAACTGGCAGACCTTCTTTTACTTTAGAGTTGCTAATGGTTATGTGAGGATGCGCAGTAACATACTGGCTACAGTATTCTTCCATTTCTTTTATGTTTTTAGGCTTACGCTCATGAAGAAAAGAAAGAAAAGCTTCATTAACAGAAGACATAACCTTGTCTCTAAGTAGTAAGTCCATAAGAGCTTCAAATGTACTCTCTGTTTTAGACAACTCAACCCATCGTAAAAAAGTAAGACGGATGCCTGAGATGAATTCAGAGAATTCAACTCCAGTTTCTGGTAACATGTTTTTAAATTTAAGACGATATCCGTCCTCGTTAAGTTGGTACTTCTTTAACAATGCCGCCCTGACAACCTCATAGTTGTTTTTGTCAGGCACATCTACCATACCCAATAAAGTCAAAGCATCACCTCTAAGTATCTTGGACAGATGATAAAACATATAATGTTTTATCTATATTATGCACCTTACATGCACTTTCAAATCTATCTAGATAAAATGTTATATCATCAATTGAAGCATTGAATGCTGGTAAATTAAGCTTGAAATCAACAGCATTAGACTTATTAGCAGATGATACCTTATTAGCATCATTAGCATTACTAGATAACTTCAACTTTTCTAACTCCAAAGCTAAGAGTTTTTCTTCATGCTCCATTTTTGCTTTTCTCTCATCAGCTTCTCTTTGTAACCTTCTTTCTTCAGCCTCAGCCTGTAACTTTCTTTCTTCAGCCTCAGCCTGTTTTTCTAATCTTTTATTTTCAGCCTCTATTTCAAGTCTCTTAATTTCAGCTTCTTTTTCAAGTCTCTTATTTTCAGCTTCTTTTTCAAGTCTCTTATTTTCAGCTTCTTTTTCAAGTCTCTTATTTTCAGCTTCTTTTTCAAGTCTCTTATTTTCAGCTTCTTTTTCAAGTCTCTTATTTTCAGCTTCTTTTTCAAGTCTCTTATTTTCAACCTCAGCCTGAAGTCTCTTCTCCTGTGATTCTGCTTCTCTTTTTTTTGTTTTTCCATTTCCATTTGTAATCTCTTTTCATCTACCTGCATCTGCAGTTTTAAATTTTCAGCATCTATTCTCTTTTGTTCAGTTAGTTCTTTCATTTTCTTTTCCTCCGACTTCAATGCCTTGGCATATTGAACAGTCGCAAATTCTTCTAATTTATCACCTGTCTTCCCAAGGGCTTTACCCTGCTCAATAAAGTACTCAAATGTAGACATGATGTCTAAAATGTGAGTACAGAACCTGAAATAATTAATTATCTTATTTCAATCTTAATAGCAACAAGACTTAATAAAGTGCTTGTGTAATCAATATGTTTACTCCAATCTCTGTGGGCAACAAGACTTGACACCAACTTGTATTATCAAATGTATAATAATATCACAAGTCACCTCTTAATTATCAGTGCACTACACAAATCAGTGCATAACCATCAGTTATTTATCATAACTGCACTACAATAGTGCATAAGCAAAAAACCACCAGTTAGTTATGATAAGTGCACTATAGATCAATAGTGCATGAGCATATATGTAACAATAGTGAAAGCTAACTATGCAAGAACTATGCAAACAATAACAAGACAATGTAAACAATAACAAAGGTCACCAACAATGTAAACAATAACAAAGATCAAAGTCAAATGTAAACAACAACAAAGATCAAAGTCAATGTAAACAACAACAAAGATCAGAGTCAATGTAAACAATAACAAAGATCAAACAATATGAAAACATTCGCATAAGTCAAATAAATAAACAGCGAAACTAAAAAGAAATGTGATGACAAAATGCGAAGATATGACAAACAAATGACGCTACAGTGTATACACAAAAATATACTTAAAGAACTGAATAATAGATAGGGGAGACCTACAAATACAAACAATCGAAATCGAAACTAAAAAAAACACAAAGAAAGAGAAAAAAAAAAAAAAAAAAAAAAGAAACAAAAATAAAGCACAACTCGTCACAACTAAACAGATATAGCAACGATTGTCGCTAGCAAATTTCACAGTAGGAAATTCGCACAGTCCCTAACGAAAACGCTAACAGTAGAACCTCTGTGACGTGGTATCTTCTACTGAAAGACACCGCCCAACCGAGAAAACCCGCTGAATATAAACATATAAATATACAAATACAAATAACATATAACATATAACAAACAGCAAAAAGTGTGAAAGAATTTAGAAGGCTCAGCTAGAACATAAGGGCACAGTTCACAAACAAAACAGGCCACTTAACTTCTATATGTCCCAAACGTCAGCACGGTGCAGAACAGGATGTCGTCAGCATTCTGAGGATAAAGATCCAACGTTGATTAACATCTGCTCCCATAGACAGCCATGACGAGGGAAATGAGCTTCTGACAGGAAACAGCTTCTGAACTTGACCTTCTGAATTCTACAAATTGACTTCTGAGACCGGAACAGTTGTTACGGCACTTGTCCTTCTTCTTAACAGATCAGGAAATCCATTCGCTCGGTACTTGTCCTTCTAGATGTAGACAAACTTCAATACTGCCGAGCAGCGCCGGGTAGTTTCAAAATATCAACAACTGTCAGTACTGCCGGGTACTTTCAAAATCTTTCATCAAAAGTAGCTTTTCTTGAAGGAAGTGAGTTGAACTGTAATTTTGAAAGCTTGATGATGATGTCTGGGTTTGTTGACCCCCTTGATAGCTGGTATCAGAGTAAACCAACCTATGGCCACCAAAAATGATAAGGGTGGATTTAGGCTAAATGATAATGGTGCGCCACAATGCCAGGTACGTTAGCTCCGTATAAGATTGACGACCACTTGCCACCCCTATCGACACCTGGTATTAAAGTGCAAGATGTAGGTGTCTTCTCTGATTTTAGGATGTTGCTGTGTATGTGGTAGTAGAACAGTTCACAGGTATAACACAGGCAAACATGATGTGTAGAGTCATAGAAATGGTAACTTCGTTGTATAATTTTTTTCCATTTATTGCACGCCACAAAACAGTCAGGATATTTATATCATCAACATAGTTCAACGAGTTCAGCATTCAAAATCATAGAGTTCTAGTTCGTGAAGCTGTATAAAAATAATATATATAAATTCTGCAACAGTGTCAGCTGCAGATCATCACTGTTCATAGACAATAATAAATATTCCCTTTCTGATGCTAGCAGATCAGATGTATACAATCAGTCCGTTTACTGTCTGCACGTGAATAGCATACATGGATTACAGGTCAGCTCGACCTTTATAACCTTCCTAAGTCTAACCATCTGACTTGGACGTGATCTCTGATATAACGAATCCTGGAACACAGACAATAGTCTTGTTGGTCTAGAGCGACCCATATATATATATAACTAGTTCAGGTATAAAGATACCGGTGACTTAATCCTAGTCAAAGTACCTCTCCATTTTGAATCACACAGGCGAGCAAAAAGGCGACAAAATGACGAACCTCTAGATGATAGCATAAAGTTCGATACAAGAGGAATTACCTTATTTCGGAAAATCAACCATGAACATATGCCTCCAGGCAGGCTTGAATAATACTGGGAAATAGTCTAGTTAGCTAACTAACTCACAAAGACAATGTATTTCCCTCAGAAAATCACAAGACGCAGGTCGCGTCTGCTCGCGACTTAGACCATTTCTAAACTCCCCGAGCTGGCCGGAACAACAAACGAAACCCAAGTCGAGACATGCGCAGAACGACAATCTCTGAGTCGCCGTTCACAATAAGACGATTCTAAGAACATTCGAGATAAAAGTCTTACACAGTCGCGCCTTTTATGGTCATGAAAAGAAGCGTTAAGAAAGGTTTCAGGCATCTACAACAGTTGACTGATACTACCAAATAAGGAGATATGGTCACGCTTCGTTCAAGAAATTATAGACCGAACGTGTCTCTATACAAGAGAAGGTAAACTCCTAAAAAATAGCAGTATCAATATTTCGGGTTCTGTCCCTTTGACCGTAAATATATATAATACACACATTTCAGTCAAAAAATGATCATACATACGAAAAATGATCATACAAAGGCGAAAAAATAATTATTTGTGCGTAACATTACCGCACCCTCCCGGGAAAAAAAAAAATGAAACATTTTTTTTTTTGTTTTTTAAATCCTGGAGCCGAAAAAAAATCTAGGCTCCTAACGCACGTATGATGCGCGGATATATACCTAACAAATTAGCTCAACGCATGGAGCGACACTGAGATCATATCTCAGCTCCTTAGAGAAAAAATTTATCTAAGTATACGCTTATATATTCCAGGAAGGTGCCACCAACACACGCCACAATGATGGCAACATCATAATGAAAATCAAATTATTCTCATACCAATATATGAAATTAAATATATTATTATGATATCATATAATGTGTTGTGCAAACAGCGGTGTAACATATTAATATACCGCACTATTTTATTACATTATATAAAGCAACAGTAATTAATAAGTAATACATGTGTTGATCTTCGTTGACATAAAACATTCAATAGAAGAAGATGTGGACATCATCCGCTCCCAATCTAGGACAGGACTTGATATACTCAAAGTTCCACAATGGACACAATCTCGCATCTTCAATGATGTGCTGCGAAAATATCAATAACACAAATCTTAAAGACAACTGGTAAATCTCTCAATACAATTATGCAAATATATTGTTTAAATGTGGCCGAGTGATGATCTTTTGGCCCGTATATCACTAACTAAGCCTTCTTAGATAATTACATGGTACAATGTTATAAATTCCCCTCAAAAAAGTGAGAAAAAAAAAAATCTACTAACATGTCATTACAACATTGGACTGTATATCAGGAAATATATATATATGACAGAAGAATCATGCGGAATCGTGTGGGCATCTGGACAGAATGTCTGCCATCACATTATCCGAACCACGGATAGCTCGAACCGAGAAATGAAATGGTTGAAGAGCTATGGCATAACGAGTGGACCTCGAGCTCTTCAAGTTTTTGCTCTGAATAGCAGTAAGCGCTTTCTGGTCGGTTTCCACAATGAAATGTGCGCCTAGAAGAAATCTTTGTAACTTCAGAATAGACCATACCATAGCCAATAACTCACGGTCTAAAACCGAGTAATTCTTTTCTGCAGCATTTAATTTCCTAGAGATATACATCACCGGATGCAGAGTATCAGAATACTCCTGCATTAGTGCCGCCCCAATCCCAGTTGACGAGGCGTCACTTCGAAGAACAAAAGTCTTCTCAATAGTAGGTAACCTAAGAATAGGTGGAGATGAAAATAGGGCTTTAACCTGGTCCAATGAGGATTGACATTCTTTAGACCAGCGGATCAGATTAGGCGACCCTTTCTTCAATAAAGTAGAAAGCGGTGCCATAATGGAGGACAGATTCGGAATGAATCGTCCGTAGAATTGGATCAAACCTAATAGACTCCTTACTTGTTTCTTCGTCTTAGGGACCGAAATGTTAAGTATTTTTGAAACATTGTGGTCCTCTGTCTTTAAAAGACCATGACCAACACGATGACCTAGGAAAGAAATCTCACTAAATCCTATAAAGGCTTTAGAGGGTTTTGCAGTCAAGTTATACTCGCGAAGAGTGGACAGTAATTCGTATAAACCCAAATAGTGATCTTCCCAGGAATCACTGAATAGACAGATATCATCTAGGTATGCTATGACATCTGTACGATATGCGAGAATTCGCCGCATCATGCGTACGAATGTAGCAGGGGCGTTCATAAGACCAAAAGGCATGAAATTCCATTGGAATAAACCCCTAGGTGTAGAAAAAGCTGTAAAAGGTTTGGCACGTTCGGTTAGAGGAACTTGCCAATAACCTTTAGACAAATCTAGTTTGGTAAAGAATCTAGAATTAGAAAGTTTATTGAGTAGTTCTTCTAATGAAGGCATAGGTTCAGCGTCGAACTTCGTAACTTGGTTCAATTTGCGATAATCTACGCAAATGCGAATGTTATTATCCTTCTTTCGAACAATAACCATAGACGAAGAGTATGCTGAAGTGGATGGTTCAATGATTTCCAAACGTATCATTTCATCCAATTCTTTTTCTACTTGAGACTGGAAATGGATAGGTATTGGATAAGGTCTGACTCTGATAGGATTATGATCAGTTAGCACAATGTCATGTTCAATGACATGTGTGTGTCCCGGGATGTCTGTAAGAACATCCTGAAATGTTTGCAACATCGAAGAAACTTGTCGATGTTCCTCAGCGGAAAGATTTGGAGAAACGGTCACGTTTTTCCAAGATTCCGTAGAATAAAGTGGGACCATAGAAAGAGGAAGATTGACATCAGAAAAAGTAGTTTCCTCATCCTGTATAACTGACAGAGATGAGTACTGACCATGAGGTACTTGAGAATTGTCCGTTGCCTGGAAAATAGGCTGCAAATAGTCTGGTCTTTCATGAAATTCCGTGAGCATATTTATGTGGAAAGTTTTATGCTTTCCATCAATATCGACAACATAGTCGACATCAGAAATTTTGGAGACTATTGCATATGGACCTTTCCATGCAATTAGAAGTCTGTTCTCCCTTGAAGGAAGTAGAACGAGAGCTTTGTCACCTGGACAAAGTTGTCGTAGACATCTATTCTTATTTGCAAACTGCCTTGCCTTTTCTTTAGCAAATTCGGAAGACGAAGTTGCTAGTTTGCATGCCTCGATGATCTTTTGCCTAAGAGCAATGACGTACTCATAAGAAGATTGAGTTTCATCGCTAATATTATCGGCAGTGATTAGATCGTGAAGTAAAGACATAGGGCCGCGCGGTTGCGCGCCAAAGACAAGTTCAAAAGGGGAAAACCCCGTATGTTCATTGGGGACCTCTCTATACGCAAAGAGAGCCGCGGGTAAGACCCTGTCCCAATCCTGAGGATGATCCTCAGTTATTTTACCAAGTAAAGTTTTCAGAGTCCTATTTAAACGTTCGACTAACCCATTAGACATTGGGTGATAGATACTGCTGAGAGACCTTTTAATGTGTAGCATAGACATTACCTGTGACATAGTGTCTGATATAAGTTGAGTGCCATGGTCTGACAATATTTCTCCGGGAAAACCCAAGCGAGAAAATATCAGCCAAAGAGCGTCTGCGATGTCAGCAGTTGAGATGCTCTTGAGAGGTATTGCCTCTGGCCAACGTGTGCACATATCGACACATGTAAGGATAAATTGATGTCCTCTAGCCGACTTAATTCTAAAAGGACCGATAATATCTATTGCCATTTTTTGAAAAGGGCGAATAGGAATGTCAGCAGCCTGGATAGGCGCAGCATGTCGTGGTCCTTTAGATTTGACCTCCTGACATACTTTGCAAGAGCGACAGTACATTCGTATGTCCTTGCTCACAAATGGCCAAAAGAAAGCCGCAAGAACTCTCGACTTTGTACGGGAAAAACCCATATGTCCAGCACATTGCGAGTCATGAGCATGTTGCAATATTTGCAATCTCATGCTCTTGGGCACAAGAATTTGTGAATGAGTGGACGTAGTCGAGTCTTGTACCATACGTACAAGTACGCCGTTCTTCATAGAAATCCAAGATTTTCTATTAGTATTTTGATTAGGATCACCTTTTTTTGCTAGAATGAAGAATTTTTGTAAAGAAGGATCTTCTTCTTGCAATTTGATAAATGAGTCACGTGTAATAGTCAAGTGACTATCTTGGTCATTTACTTCATCATTATTAGTTAATGAAGTTTGAGGTGGATCCAGAGCATGTGCTCTTGTGACCACCGCATTGGTAGCTTCAATGTTTTGCTCTTCCCAAACAGCAATCTGCTGTGGGGTACATTCCCTAACTCCGTGAATACGACCAATAATAAGGTCCGCAATAGGGTTTGGAAGTAGACACGCGTGGACCTCTCCCGTGAAGAAAGGAGTAGCAATGTGTATTATAGCAGTAGGATACTTTTCCAACGTGCCACCAAATGTGACACATTTGATGACCTTTCCTGTAGCACAGGATGGATCTACAAGAGATTGCCTAACCCCGACAGTAGTACATCCAGAGTCAAACAACACTGAGACTGGATTACTATTTACAAGCCCCTTATGTAATATAAGAGAACCTCTCCCATCATGAGCAACATTAGCAGGAAGAGCGGGCAAAGGATGACCACAGCTTAAAGTAGTAACGGTCTTCGGGTCAAATAAAGTACTGCATTGGATACATTTATTTGCCCTACCAAAATCAAAAGATGAGCATCCGATGGCATTATGGTCTTTATTATCATTAACCTGTTTATCTACTCCCTGAGATTCTTGTTGAACAGAGTTTGTCTGTTGATATTTTTTTCTCTTATGTTGCGATCTACCGCGACCATTATTGCCTCTGCAATTATCATTAAAGTCCCTACTGTAATTTTTATCCTGGTTTGAGTTCCAGTTTCCATAACTGTCATTACCATCTCTATACTGTTGAGAACCTCTATTATCCTGGTATTGAGGTCTCTGAGAAAAATATTTTCCTCTATACCGATTACCTTTGTGAAAATTTCTAAAGTTAACCGGAGTAGAATAACGTGTAGTATTAGGATGTCTCCAGTTCTGGGAAGAAGAATCACCCTGGAATTGATTACTATGATTCTGGGCATAATTACGGTTACTCTTTTTATTGAAATTTTGCTGGCTACCCTGAAATTTACGCATAAAATTTGGGCCATAAGGTGCTGCCGAAGCAACTGGCAGACCTTCTTTTACTTTAGAGTTGCTAATGGTTATGTGAGGATGCGCAGTAACATACTGGCTACAGTATTCTTCCATTTCTTTTATGTTTTTAGGCTTACGCTCATGAAGAAAAGAAAGAAAAGCTTCATTAACAGAAGACATAACCTTGTCTCTAAGTAGTAAGTCCATAAGAGCTTCAAATGTACTCTCTGTTTTAGACAACTCAACCCATCGTAAAAAAGTAAGACGGATGCCTGAGATGAATTCAGAGAATTCAACTCCAGTTTCTGGTAACATGTTTTTAAATTTAAGACGATATCCGTCCTCGTTAAGTTGGTACTTCTTTAACAATGCCGCCCTGACAACCTCATAGTTGTTTTTGTCAGGCACATCTACCATACCCAATAAAGTCAAAGCATCACCTCTAAGTATCTTGGACAGATGATAAACATATAATGTTTTATCTATATTATGCACCTTACATGCACTTTCAAATCTATCTAGATAAAATGTTATATCATCAATTGAAGCATTGAATGCTGGTAAATTAAGCTTGAAATCAACAGCATTAGACTTATTAGCAGATGATACCTTATTAGCATCATTAGCATTACTAGATAACTTCAACTTTTCTAACTCCAAAGCTAAGAGTTTTTCTTCATGCTCCATTTTTGCTTTTCTCTCATCAGCTTCTCTTTGTAACCTTCTTTCTTCAGCCTCAGCCTGTAACTTTCTTTCTTCAGCCTCAGCCTGTTTTTCTAATCTTTTATTTTCAGCCTCTATTTCAAGTCTCTTAATTTCAGCTTCTTTTTCAAGTCTCTTATTTTCAGCTTCTTTTTCAAGTCTCTTATTTTCAGCTTCTTTTTCAAGTCTCTTATTTTCAGCTTCTTTTTCAATTCTCTTATTTTCAACCTCAGCCTGAAGTCTCTTCTCCTGTGATTCTGCTTCTCTTTTTTGTTTTTCCATTTCCATTTGTAATCTCTTTTCATCTACCTGCATCTGCAGTTTTAAATTTTCAGCATCTATTCTCTTTTGTTCAGTTAGTTCTTTCATTTTCTTTTCCTCCGATTTCAATGCCTTGGCATATTGAACAGTCGCAAATTCTTCTAATTTATCACCTGTCTTCCCAAGGGCTTTACCCTGCTCAATAAAGTACTCAAATGTAGACATGATGTCTAAAATGTGAGTACAGAACCTGAAATAATTAATTATCTTATTTCAATCTTAATAGCAACAAGACTTAATAAAGTGCTTGTGTAATCAATATGTTTACTCCAATCTCTGTGGGCAACAAGACTTGACACCAACTTGTATTATCAAATGTATAATAATATCACAAGTCACCTCTTAATTATCAGTGCACTACACAAATCAGTGCATAACCAATAAGTTATTTATCATAACTGCACTACAATAGTGCATAAGCAAAAAACCACCAGTTAGTTATGATAAGTGCACTATAGATCAATAGTGCATGAGCATATATGTAACAATAGTGAAAGCTAACTATGCAAGAACTATGCAAACAATAACAAGACAATGTAAACAATAACAAAGGTCACCAACAATGTAAACAATAACAAAGATCAAAGTCAAATGTAAACAACAACAAAGATCAAAGTCAATGTAAACAACAACAAAGATCAGAGTCAATGTAAACAATAACAAAGATCAAACAATATGAAAACATTCGCATAAGTCAAATAAATAAACAGCGAAACTAAAAAGAAATGTGATGACAAAATGCGAAGATATGACAAACAAATGACGCTACAGTGTATACACAAAAATATACTTAAAGAAATGAATAATAGACAGGGGAGACCTACAAATACAAACAATCGAAATCGAAACTAAAAAAAACACAAAGAAAGAGAGAAAAGAAAAAGAAAAAAAAATATACAAGAAACAAAAATAAAGCACAACTCGTCACAACTAAACAGATATAGCAACGATTGTCGCTAGCAAATTTCACAGTAGGAAATTCGCACAGTCCCTAACGAAAACGCTAACAGTAGAACCTCTGTGACGTGGTATCTTCTACTGAAAGACACCGCCCAACCGAGAAAACCCGCTGAATATAAACATATAAATATACAAATACAAATAACATATAACATATAACAAACAGCAAAAAGTGTGAAAGAATTTAGAAGGCTCAGCTAGAACATAAGGGCACAGTTCACAAACAAAACAGGCCACTTAACTTCTATATGTCCCAAACGTCAGCACGGTGCAGAACAGGATGTCGTCAGCATTCTGAGGATAAAGATCCAACGTTGATTAACATCTGCTCCCATAGACAGCCATGACGAGGGAAATGAGCTTCTGACAGGAAACAGCTTCTGAACTTGACCTTCTGAATTCTACAAATTGACTTCTGAGACCGGAACAGTTGTTACGGCACTTGTCCTTCTTCTTAACAGATCAGGAAATCCATTCGCTCGGTACTTGTCCTTCTAGATGTAGACAAACTTCAATACTGCCGAGCAGCGCCGGGTAGTTTCAAAATATCAACAACTGTCAGTACTGCCGGGTACTTTCAAAATCTTTCATCAAAAGTAGCTTTTCTTGAAGGAAGTGAGTTGAACTGTAATTTTGAAAGCTTGATGATGATGTCTGGGTTTGTTGACCCCCTTGATAGCTGGTATCAGAGTAAACCAACCTATGGCCACCAAAAATGATAAGGGTGGATTTAGGCTAAATGATAATGGTGCGCCACAATGCCAGGTACGTTAGCTCCGTATAAGATTGACGACCACTTGCCACCCCTATCGACACCTGGTATTAAAGTGCAAGATGTAGGTGTCTTCTCTGATTTTAGGATGTTGCTGTGTATGTGGTAGTAGAACAGTTCACAGAGTATAACACAGGCAACATGATGTGTAGAGTCATAGAAATGGTAACTTCGTTGTATAATTTTTTTCCATTTATTGCACGCCACAAAACAGTCAGGATATTTATATCATCAACATAGTTCAACGAGTTCAGCATTCAAAATCATAGAGTTCTAGTTCGTGAAGCTGTATAAATAATATATATAAATTCTGCAACAGTGTCAGCTGCAGATCATCACTGTTCATAGACAATAATAAATATTCCCTTCCTGATGCTAGCAGATCAGATGTATACAATCAGTCCGTTTACTGTCTGCACGTGAATAGCATACATGGATTACAGGTCAGCTCGACCTTTATAACCTTCCTAAGTCTAACCATCTGACTTGGACGTGATCTCTGATATAACGAATCCTGGAACACAGACAATAGTCTTGTTGGTCTAGAGCGACCCATATATATATATAACTAGTTCAGGTATAAAGATACCGGTGACTTAATCCTAGTCAAAGTACCTCTCCATTTTGAATCACACAGGCGAGCAAAAAAGGCGACAAAATGACGAACCTCTAGATGATAGCATAAAGTTCGATACAAGAGGAATTACCTTATTTCGGAAAATCAACCATGAACATATGCCTCCAGGCAGGCTTGCATAATACTAGGAAATAGTCTAGTTAGCTAACTAACTCACAAAGACAATGTATTTCCCTCAGAAAATCACAAGACGCAGGTCGCGTCTGCTCGCGACTTAGACCATTTCTAAAACTCCCCGAGCTGGCCGGAACAACAAACGAAAACCCAGTCGAGACATGCGCAGAACGACAATCTCTGAGTCGCCGTTCACAATAAGACGATTCTAAGAACATTCGAGATAAAAGTCTTACACAGTCGCGCCTTTTATGGTCATGAAAAGAAGCGTTAAGAAAGGTTTCAGGCATCTACAACAGTTGACTGATACTACCAAATAAGGAGATGTGGTCACGCTTCGTTCAAGAAATTATAGACCGAACGTGTCTCTATACAAGAGAAGGTAAACTCCTAAAAAATAGCAGTATCAATATTTCGGGTTCTGTCCCTTTGACCGTAAATATATATATAATATACATTTCAGTCAAAAAATGATCATACATACGAAAAATGATCATACAAAGGCTTTGAAAAAAGTAATTATTTGTGCGTAACAAAGGTCGAACCTCAGGCTTTACTGGAATTTGATAATAGCCTTTGCTAAGATCCACCTTAGAAAAATATTTTGCCTTGTTCAGCCTGGCAAATAGTTGAGTAGTATCAGGTAATGGATCCACCTGACCTTCTGTGACAGCATTCAGTTTCCTGTAATCTATGCACAGTCTATGTTCCCCAGATGGTTTTCGCAACAAAACCACACAAGAGCTATAAGGAGATTCACTGTGAGAAATAATCCCTTCTTTTAACAAATAATCTATCTCCTCTTTCAAAGCTTTTTCCTTAGCGAACGGGATAGAATAGGGCCTCATACAGATGGGTGTCGGGTCTAGTAGTTTCATATCATATTCCAACAAATTTGTGTGCCCCGGCTTATCCGTTAACACGTCTGTATGTTTCTCTAGGACCTTTTGAATCCTCTCCCTCTGTCCTTTTGTCAGATGATTACTGATCTTCACCTGTGCAAACGTTTCACTGGGCTTCAGTGGATATTCAAATGAGGTGAGAGGGTCATTTTTCATTTCGGTTGCGATAGACAAGGCCATTAAGTGTGTTTCTGCCTGTATTTGTCTGTCCAGATATTTCTTCAAAAGGTTCACATGATAGACTTTTTCCTTTCCCTTCTTGTCTATCTTATAATTTGTTCTGGATACCTTTTCCAAAACCGTATATGGATCTTGCCATCCGATTTGAAGTTTATTGCTGCTGCCTGGTAATAGAAGAAGTACCTTCTCCCTACAGCAAGCTCCTTATCCTTCGCTTTTTTATTATAATAAGCAGCATGCTTTTTCCTGGCTTGTCTCAAATTTTCATTTGCCAGTTTCCAACTAGTTTTTAAACGAGTGGTCAGTTCGTTCACGTATTGATATGATGAGGTAACAGTCTCTTCTGCCTTCTCATCGGTCCACGTCCTCAATAAGGTACTAATGGACTAATATTTTGCTGAACTTATTTTTCATGGCACTGGTAATGTCCCTTACATTGGAAGCCTTGTAGTGAGGACGTTTCTTCCTTTTGTCATAACTCACAAATCGTCCACTACCGATTCGTTTCCTGGGGTTGTCTCCCCTCAGGTTCAAATTCACAGTGAGAGAACTTCGCTCTCTTTTATATTCCTCCAGTACACATAATTCCGATCGAGGGATTGTCGGTTTATTCTGGGGTAAAATCACTTTTTGCACTCTACACAGAGTTGCCATTTTAATACATTCAAGTGAAGACTGTGTGTGAAAAGGGGGTTCCCATTCCACTGTGTCTACTTTATTATATTTATTTTTCTTAAATCGTGCTGAATTTCTCTATCATCGAGTACCAGCACCAGACAAGTGCCAGCAGGAACCCCTGTCGATGCAAGTTATGGTTCTGTCTTAATATCAAACTAATTCCTCCTACTTTACATGTAAACATTCTGTTCAGACTGCTTTCTGATGTTAGTTATTTTAAAACAAAGCACAAGTCTGCTCATCGCTGCTTGCTCCTCAGAATATTTTGAAAAAATGGCAGCGAGCAGCCTACTTTTCCTATCATGTAAAAAGCTTTTTGCCAATGAGACCAAGCATCTCTTTTTTGTTGTTGAATGAAACTTTTTAAAAATAAAAAAATCTCAAACCACTATGCGTTACTACTACCAACTAGATTTGTATATTTAGGTTAGCCAATAATATTTCGGCTTCCTTCAAATTTCATCCAATCCCCTTCATCGTACTATCTTAGCCTTTCTTTCACCTAATTTTTTTCCCAAAAAAAATATGCTATCCAATCTAAGCAGACATGACTTGACCTGACAGTATATCCGATTCTCTATGTATTATTACCAATATTTGATTATTTAATGGACTATTTAGATAACCAACAACATATTCTTGGTCAGCAAGTCTTCAGGTACACGAATATATGATTTTTATGGGGCTAAGTGGCTTGGTTCGAAATTCTATCTTTTTTTTCTACATTAGTTGTTTATTTTAAAACTACCTCCTGTTCAATTCTTTTTCCATGTACTTTCAAGCTAATTACGAGAGTCTCTCGTAACACGTCTAGAATTACGTCATTCGCAATAAGAGCTAAGCGTGTTTTCCAACCGTAGTGTACAACTTTTATAACGTTTTCCTCGTATTTTGAAATCGCCTAGGGCAAAGCTAGCAAGTTAGTTTTATTTTTAGAAACAATGTGAGACGTGATCTGCGTTGGGTTATCTATCCGTTCTCCTCCCTTCCACAATGTATTTTAGGCAAATACTTAAGTGAACTTGGAAAAGTGGTACGTTTGTCTCAAGGACGAATTTGAAAAAATAGGGGTACCCTTTTTTTTGGTTTTTCGCAAAAGCGTTTATCAAATAATACACTAAAAGCGTAGGCGAGGACTACAATTCTAGCCGAAAATTTATAGTACTATCCTATCTTTGACTTTATGCACTATACTGTTATATTCTAATTTAGATATTGTATTTAGAAGTTCACCACATATCTCCCCACTTAGAACAGACTATCATATGTCAGTTCCTACTTCTAAATGCACATAGATAAATTTACTATCTATGCCCCGGTGACTACTTGATGTTCGTCGTACGGATGTCTGCTTAAAAAATCTGCACCTACATTGGTTTTGCCTGGATATATCTTCTAGGTAAACTTGTATGGACTGTATTAGCAAAGACCAAAACGTAATATTCTAGCATTTTCATGACCAATTGCTTGTGAAACAGCTTCCATACGAGTGGTTTATGATCTGTTTGGATCCCTATCTATCTAAAAGAAATCTGATTATACACAAAATACCATAGAGATAAATCTGGAACTATTAACATAGCCCATATGACAGCTAAACATTGAGTTATCTTTTCTCATGCTTTGGGGGCTATCCCTTTTTTCACTTGTTGAATTATTTTTGTTCTGCTAGGTTCATCAACAACGTACGGGCTAAGCAGGACTGTACTATCTGACTGGGGTGCAAACATTTCCGGAATTTTTTAATTAATTCCCCGTCAAGTGAAGTTGAACTTTGTAATAGCAGCTGCACCCCAAACCTATACGAAAAAACTTTAGCATCCGTTCTCTGCACAATGAATTCGTTTTACTTGACTCAAGTCAGGGTAATTTCAAAAAATAGGCCTGCTTGTGAGCTTGTTTCCCTTCTAAACTACTCTTGGTAGGCAATTCACAAACTGCTGTATCTATTTGACTAAGTGAATTTACTATCAGGAATCCTTTCCTTATGCGTATAATTACAAATTCATACCGAATTGAAAAAATCAAGTCAACGTAATTTCAGCACATATTTGCGAGTTTACAAGTTATTTAATAGGGCATATTGGTTTAAGCCATAAAATCCACATAGCAATAGTGCCTCAAACCAAAATGTTCAATCCCCTCGCCCCAAAGATCCGAAACCACATCTTCATTTGTCTGATCTTCTACTGCACCTTTTTTCATTTGTTCCGTACCTTTCTCAGGAGTGCTCCCTAAGTTTCCTATCTACGCTTGTTTGTGCTCCAGGACTATTATTGCTTCTTGTCTAACATTCCATTTTCCTATCATTTTACCAATTACGATCTGCTTTTCCTATGATGCTCCTCTCTTTTTCTACGAATCCGTAATCTGTAATAGTCTTCAAATCAAATTTCTTGCTTTCACGCTAGTGAAGGAATCTATCTCTTTCTTGCTTGGGTAATCTTTAGTCCCATCTCAATCTATCTATCTAAAGTATCCATTTGTTCTAAGGATGTTCATTCTATCCTTATCTGTTCTAACATCTATTGAAAATGTTCATGCTCCATATTTTTTTAAAATTTCTATCATCAGTCCACCCCTCTTTTTCCTTTTTCCTTGCTTTCTAAACTCTCTTTCTTCTTCCTATTTTCCTATTTTTTTTTTCTTTCTAGCAACCTCTTCCTGCTGTTTATCTAATCTAGAATTCTATGAGGAATTTGTAGTTTTTCCTAATCCCAATTCCTCTCCTCAGGGTCTATTTTTTCAAAGGGGTCATTTATTTTACCTGAATTTAGATTTGTGTCCCATGAATGTTTAAAAAAACTAGGTAATTTACAGCAAACATAATTGTTCTAAAACAAGCATTTTCCAACGTAACAAACGGTATTGTGCAATCTCCATGTCCCAAAAATTGGTCCACGAAATTCGATTATTATTTTAACAAATTTCTTCCATGACCTCAAGTTTGTGTAATCCCCTATTCCACACCTCGTACCTATCTAATGCTCAACGTGTTCTTTATAGACCTAAGTCATAATCAAACACCTTTACCCCTGATTGTCTGTGGAACAGAGCTAGGTATCTATTTTTCTATTATCTGTCTCTATATCAATGGGGTATCCATATCTATCAGTTAATCAATTATCTATTTTCTTTCTATTTTTCCTAGTAAAACGAGAAGAGTAATTTTCCACCTTTCCTACTCTAGATTTTTCTTTTCTTCATCAATTCTTCTGTACTTCCGAGTTTTACTTCCAGTTTTCAGTAACCTTGAAGTTTTTCCCCCCAACATTTTTTCTTCTTATTCTCCCTTTACTTTTTCCTTTTTGACACCCCATTCCCTTGAATGACTTATTCCCTCAGCCCCAATGTTTCAAACTCCCCCTTTTTTTCCACCATCTTCATCAATATTTTTCTTTTTACTGGTCCATTCCATGGGGTCCTTTGGTAGCTAGTATTTTCCGAGGTTCTAAATTTGTTATATACCCTCATTTTTTTTTTACTTTTTCTAAATTAACTTTCCTCTGGAATCGTTTTTTTTAATTTTTTTGTTTCTGGCTTAACTCTATTTCTTGGCCCTCAGAATTCCCCCCTTTTTACAGAGAAATTTTCGAGTCTTTTCGCTTTCTGTTATTGTAATAGGCAGCTCATGCGTTTTGCTTCAGCTTAGTGGTTTCTCGTTAGACAACCTGACATTACTGCCAATTTGTATTCCTAGAACATTGGTCTGACAGGTACTGACTTGGCTTTTCTTGTCCATGTTCACCTTTTTTGACCTCTTCTTCGGTCTCACTGTTATCAAGCAGTTATTTATTTTTCTCATGTCCCAATCTGTGATTTTTCCTGTAATCTAGGCCACATCCATTGTCCTCTTCCTTTCTTTTTGTAATCTCTGAAATCATCCCTTTTTCACATTTTTCCCCTTTCGGAATTCCTTCTTTCCCCCCCTCTCCCCCGCTTATCCCTTAAATCCCCTTCCCGCGCGAAAAATGAAAGACTTGTTTAAGCTCCATACCCCCCTAGATATCTAACTCCTTTTTTCACAATGTCGCCCATCCTACTGTTCTGAACAACAGTTCCCCCGCCTTTTCCTTCACCAACAGGAAACAGATTGGGTCGCGCCTAACCCCAAGTCCTTACCATTCACCCCGACCCACCCTCATCTCACTCCTTACTTTTGTCCTTCCTTAGTCAGGAGCAGGAATGATTTTTAAGATTTTTTGTTTCATAAGAACTCTCGGTTTTTCTCCTTTTCCTTCTCGAAAAATGTCGAAACACAATCTTAGCAATCTCAATTACTCATTTGAGATTTTTTTCCTCCTGAAGATTTCCTATCATGAACAAGTCCCTTGGACTTCAACCGAACCTAATCCAATAATTAACCAAACTATTTTTGCCCCTCCCTCCCCGGTCGGCCTCACGGTTGACTACCCACCCAGGTTTTACCTTAGGGCCACAAACCCACCCTGTTTTCTTTCAAAACCAAAAACACTCACCTCCTCTCATATGTCTTAGAAGAAGGGGAGGGAGGGGGGGAGGGGGGTGGACAGTCATGGAAGAGGTTTTCCATAGGGATACTTAATAACCATAAGTAAGAATCTCAGTCTCCACCCCTCCTCTCTCCTTTCCCTCCCATCGTTAAAAACTCAACATTCTTCCTTTGTAATGCACTCAAACTAAAAGAACCTACCAAAACTTACACTTTCATGGGAATAGAATCCCTCTCTCCTCTTTAATCCTAGCTACTTCTTTGTATCTTGTAATAAAAAAAAACTTCCTTCTTTCAATAATTCATGCTACGAATAAAATTCGTTCACTTCTAACCTGTTTTCACAATCACCAAGTTAACTTCAGAGAGGAGGGTCCCCTAGAAAAGAACTTTTAGATACCAAGAATTCCTTGTCCTAAATTCTCCGGATTTTCATCCTTTGTATAAGGCCTTTTTTGTTCTAACTCCGAAGGGAAGAAGACTTTTCTAATAAACCCCTTTTATCTCTTTTTTATTGCCTCTCACCAAAAACTTCCTCGAGAGAAGGTCCTTGGACCTTACTCACAGGAAACTTTTCTTCACATCCCAATTTTCATTTTTACATCCTATCTAGGCATTTTAACTCTGTTTTATGCTCTCCCCCCTGTGACCTCCTCGTTACTTACATTTTACCAAACTCCTGATAACTTTTTCGTTATTTTTACAAAACACCATTTCTGCAATGATTTTTTTTTATGGTTGTGTTTCTTGACCTTTTTTTATACACGTCAAAAAGCTCTCCGAGAAACAACCGGGAACCTTCATTCCTTCCTTTGTGTCTCTAATTAGGGGATTTTCCAAATTAGCAAGTGTAGATCCGGTGGAGGCTTTTTTTTTTACCACATCCCTTTTTTCACGTTTTTCTCCTTTATTTGTCACACTATTCCAATTTCAGTTTCTTGGGGGGGGGGGGTCCTGGTTGTTTCTTTCACATTTCGGGTTTCCTTTTCCGTTAGTCCACAGTTCACTTTGCTTTTGTCCTTTGACCTTTTACGCCTTTAAAAATCTATTTACCTCCTCAACTTGTCATCGTAGCCTTAATGCACGGACTCACATCGTCTCTGAGCAGAGCTAACTCTTTTTCACAGAAGATTCCTTTCTTCTTATCATCCTCTACCTGCTTATTTTTTCACCATTTAAGAATTTAAGTTTTATTTTTCCTTTAATCCGTATTTTTCCTGAACTTACTCTTATATATTCTCCATTCCTTCTTACCCTTTCCTTACATTCTCTAGATCCCTGAAGTACTTTTATTCCCTGTATCTTTATTAAAGATTTCCTATCTTCATAGACTAATTCCACTTTCAAGGGACGAACTAATCCAGATTATTTTTCTCTTATAGAATGATAAATCGATTTAGACTCCTTTAGAGAATCAGTCCCATGGTTTTCCCTTTTTTTCTGTTTCTTCTCTTTCCTTTTTTCCCTTTTCCTTCCTCTTTTATTCTTCCTTTATTTTCATTTCC
>JAMPIV010004211.1:0-10000 GCA_024509875.1 Oreohelix idahoensis
TAAGTTTTTTTAATATTATGAGGTGGGCCTTGTTGTAAGGGTTATTGTATTATTTTCCCCTTTTTTTAGATGGGGTGCCGGTATCCCTTCCTTGTTTGGAGGGAGCCGGGAGGTGTTCTTTCTGGAGTGGTGGTTTCACCACCCCCAACTTATATAACCCCCCCCCCCTGCCCATCTACCCCATTCCAGTCCTCCCTCTCACCCCCTCCACCCCTCCCCCAACAACTCCCCCCCCCCCCCCACCCGTTCTCCCCCTCCTCACCCCCCCACTGAATCTTTCTTTTGTTCTCTCCTGACATTGCCTCTTGATGACATCGTCCATAAGGAGTATGAAGAGGTAAGGTGATAGGATATCACCTTGTCTTACACCAGTGGTGGTCCTGAACTCTTCTGACTTATGGTTTGCTGTCCTCACATAAATTCTGCAAGACTTGTAGAAGCTCTGTATAGCATGAATCAGAGGTGAGTGTGAAGATTAGGTCTTGAGTACTTCGGTTTGCTCGGAATCCGCACTGGACCTCATCCAATTGTGGCTCAGCTAGGCGTCGGAGTCTCTGCTCTAGGATTCTAGAGTAGATTTTACCAGGGACACTGAGAAGGGATATGCCTCTATGGTTTCCACACTGTCGATTGTCACCCTTTTTGAAAATTGGTGTTATGATGGCGATCTCCCAATCCTTTGGTATGGTCTTGTTGCACCATGCTGCCTGTAGGACCCTTAAGAGTAACAGGTCGCCTGATGCTCCCATGTACTTAACCATTTCTGGTGTTATACCATCATGCCCTGCTGCTTTGCCCATCTTGATTTTCTCCAGTGCTGCCTTCAGTTCTTCCATCTTTATGTCATCTTCATCACCATTGGTTTCCTCTTCTGTGCTAGTGGTTATCATTTCTGATGTTTGACCTTGCTCACCATCAAGGAGTTCTGAGAAATATTCTTTCCATCTTTCCATTACTTCCTTCGGGGCAGTAAGCAATTTGCCTTGCTTGTCCTTTATAAATTTGATAGGGCATTGTTTTTCCTTCCTCATGTTCTTTAGGGTCTTATAGAACAATTTCTGGTTTTCTTGTGCATCTTTTTCTAGCTTTTCTCCAAATTCTTCCCAGGACTTCTGTTTTGCTGCTAGCACTTTGTTCTTTACTTCTGTTCTGAGTGTCACATATTCTCTATATTTTTCCATTTGTCCTGTTGTGTTTTTAGCTCCTAAGTATTGTTTCCATGCCATTTTCTTCTCTCTTATTTTCTCTTTGACTTCCTCTGTCCACCAAGGTGTCCTCTTTCTCTGGTTCCCAAGTCGGACTTCACCACATGCTTCTGCAGCAGCTGTCTTTATGATATCCTTGAATTTAATCCAGAGGGTTTCCAAGTCATCAGGTTGTTCTTCTGTGTTGCTCACCGCTGCAGCAATAAGCCCCTGATATCTGGTCTTAATTTCTGGCTCTCTCAGCTTGTAGGTCCTAATGCTCATTTCTCCTGCTCGTTTACTTGGTTTCTTGCGTGATGTTGAGCAGTTCCTAGGCTGAGAAACTCTTTCAGTTGTTCGTTTGATTGTTAGCAGGTAGTGATCACTTCCAATCTCTGGCCCCCTCCAGACTCTTGCATCTCGGACATATTTGAATGAGCTTCTCCGAACAATGGCATAGTCGATCACTGACTTCTCATTCTTTGTTGGTTCACATCTAGTGTATGCATGTATGCGCTTATGGGGGAACTTTGTGTTTGTAATGATCAGATTCTGCTCACTGCAGAATCTAAGGAGTCGCTTTCCATTGTCATTGAGAGTATCTTCTCCATATCTTCCGATAACTCCACCCCATCTAGCATGGTCATTTCCAACTCTGGCATTAAAATCTCCGAGCATGATAACTTCATCTAGGCAGTCATCCACTGTCCTTTGAAGCAGCTCGAAGAATTCATCCTTGACCTCTGCTCTCTCATCCTCATTTGGCCCATACACTATGACCAGGTTGACTATGGTTTCTCCTTCTTTTGGTTTCACAACCATAATGCGCTCTGAGACAAAGTTCCACCCCTTGATACTATCTTTTTGATTTTGGGCCACAATGCAACCCACACCCCCTTTAGCTCTTTCGTATATGGGTACACCACTGTAGAGCAGCGTGTTGCCATTGAGATCCATGACTCCTTGTCCTTTTTTCTTTGTTTCCGTTATAGCCAGGATTTCTAGTTTCGCTTTCCTCATCTCTTCCACCAGCTCCTCTTCCTTCCCATTTATACTTCTTGTGTTCCATGTTCCATAAGTCGTAGTCCGTAGTCCGTTCCAGTTAGTCGCCTTTAGAATCAGTCCGGTTTTCTCTCTTGTGTTACTCGTAATCGTGGTTTAAAGCAAACAGGTGATTGGCCTGTTGTGCCTTTGCATGGTGGAGGGGCTGCCTCCTTACGGCCTCCATGCAGGCCGCCCTCCTCCTTTTTCATCCGGGCTTGGGACCGGCATAGGCGGAGTTTTATTCCTTCAAAGTGGAATATATTCCAGGAAAACAGAATGTCGGAGCTGACTTCTTGAGTAAAAACTGGACCACGGAGGAAGAGGAGAAAATCGACGATGCCAATCATCCAAAAGCTACCGATCAGGGCAGCTTCATTGTCATAAATGAAACATGAAAACGAGTTTCCATGTCTCAAAAGTGGGGACGATTGTGACGTACGTCTAAGTATGACAAATGAATTTCCCTGACTCGATGGATGACAACAGAATATTGGCATCTCATAACTTTAGAACCCCTGATCATCTGTTGTAACTTTAACCCGCATGCAGCATTTCCACGAGAATTTTACACGCTGGATCAAAGCCAGGCTGATCTTCAGAATTCAACGTGGGGCGGTATACGATCTAAAGAAATCAGGGAACTCCCAGCTAACGTAGTTAGCTTCTCGAGAAATTTTTCGCACTCTCATGCGAGCAGCCTGAGACGAAGAAAATCGGTAGACCGGGGGAAACGGAGGAATCGCAGCGGTTAACACAACGGCGAGGTACCTCGGATTCTGCTCGACTTCAAGAAGGGTTTGAAAATCTAACACGTCCTATTTAAGTTACATTTGAGAAGTATAAATAAAGAACTCCGAAAACTGCATTTTATCGTTCGTTCTGACAGAATCCTAGTTTCACTAGCATAGTCGGATTCCTGCTAGATTTCATCTACCTTCGTTGACTATTGGAGTGTATTCTTTCTGCGCAGACGGTAATTTATACATTAGCTTCGAGTGATCAGTGGTCTAGTTATTTCTAGTTATTTCATTGGATTGTGGTGTAAATTTAACGTTATTAAATAAACCCATTTTCAAAGTTCTAGTGCAAACTAATGTTACAGCTAAAAGTATTTCCTAATACTTCTTCTTCTTCTTCTTCCATCCTTAGCCATCAACCGGCAAAGCAGTATGTGGCCAGTACGCCTAGTGGCGTCTTAGGGCAACAACAAATTGATCAATCTATCGCTGTTTCCACCACGCCTGGTGGCGTCTTTGTGGAACAAAAACAGACCAAACAATCTATCATTGTTTCCGTAATCAGATTGGTTGGCAAGCAGGTGATCAGCCCACTGTGCGAAGTTTTTACGGGATGGGGTAAACAGCCCCATGCCCATACCCTCCTTAGTCGCTTTTTACGACATGCGTGGTAGGGTGCAGTGTTACTATTCTTTGCTCCCCTTTCGGGCCCCGGTAACACACGGGTGATTTCCTAATACACTTGACGCGTAAATTAATTTTGCAGACGTTAAAAGGAATTATAACCAGTAAATCCAGTTTAGTTCTGTACAGATAGATGTGCTTTTAATTATTTTAACTCACGGGGAGTTTTCCTGATTTGTTAATTGACGACGCTAATAAAGAAAATGGGCTAACTGTAATTTATCGCGTGTCAGATTATAATATGATTTGTAATGCATTTCTTGTTTTGATTATCTTTCATTCAGAACGATCATTCCAACCTGCATCCCAGCAATTATTAATTATATACAGAGTTCTGCCAACTCAATTCGATAACTCCAGTAACAAATGAACTTTTTTAAAGCTAAACTTGTGGCGACCTGTAATGGGCCCCGCTCCTCTGAATTTAACTGAGAATAAAGCCACCCAAGAAACACTTTTAAAATACTAGTTCATATAGGCTAGTCCTTAAAGTAAACTGGAAGCAGAACATATTTATTCACTGCCCTATTTGTGAAGAAAAAACCATAGATCTACCTGAACACTGTCTGTCAAGTATATTCAGTGGATTTTACACACCCCCCCGAAGAAGAACTTACCTCAGTGTTTTTTTAACTTGTGACATTACGGAAAAAGAAAGTTATCTCCACCAGCTGTGCCAATTTTAGGAACCACACCATACCTCACGCCTAGCCTAATGCCTGTGCCATTCATTAGGAACTTTATCTAAACCAACAGTAGCCTTTACGCTTCACCGTCTGGCGATTTTTTGAGACTATTTGTTACCTCGTTAAATCTGGGGCCTGACACGGAAGAAATAAGAGGACCAGTCCATTATTCCACGGTATTAGCTGCTGTGGTAAATAATTCCTAGAGTGACAGAATTCCCCATTTTGGTAAGTCTGCGTGTGTGTTTGTGGGATGGCCAGCCCTAGTGTGTTTTTTTTTTTTGAATGAAAGGAGATTTAATCTTTTCTTTATCCTTTTAATTAGTTCGACCTAGTATTAAGGTGCATTATATTCAGTGTACGGGATTTCTCCTAGCGGAATTGTGTAACTGTGTTCATTCCCCCCTCCCGTAAAATTTGTATGATTAAAGGGAGACATTTGAGACCCTAGCTTTTCCTCTACACCACCCCCTCCCCTTTTACTGTAACCCCTTGCCTCAGAGTAATAAATTTACCAGTCTGTTAAATTGCCTATCTCTGATCCCCCCCCCCCCCCCTTTCTTGTCTTTTGGACCGGGTCTTGTCTGTTAGTAAATACAAACGGGAAACGGTGGATGGGATATTTCTCCTCAAAACCCCCCTCTTCCTTTATCATATTTGTATTCTGTAACCTTTGATTTTTGACTGTAAATGTATAATTATTTGTGACTGCTTTATGATAATAAAGGTATTAATCTTTATTTGTGTTGGTTGTCGGCTGGCCCAAAACTCCAAACATTTCCATCTGTGTAGACTGTATTCATGTACGATTGTGCGACAGAATCACCAAATTGGTGAGTGCACCTGAGCGACTGGAACTGGCAAACAATTGTTTGTTCAGAAGAGAGATAGGAATAGTCTGTGAGAAACAGATATTGTCGTAATAAGAGACTGTCCTTGCTCTTACCAGCGCTTGTGAATCTACTACCTCATTCTCCTAAATCCTTATTCTCACAGAGCCTTCAATATTCCTCTACACTCTAAAGGGACCAATATCCATCAGCACCTTCTCAGATAAAAATTACGACATACTCATCCCCACATTTATTTATATTATATTTCTATAACCAATTTTCAAAAAGGGTGACAATCGACAATGTGGAAACCATAGAGGCATATCCCTTCTCAGTGTCCCTGGTAAAATCTACTCTAGAATCCTAGAGCAGAGACTCCGACGCCTAGTTGAGCCACAATTGGATGAGGTCCAGTGCGGATTCCGAGCAAACCGAAGTACTCAAGACCTAATCTTCACACTCAGACAGCTGAGTGAAAAGGCCCTTGAGTATAAGAGTGAGATCCATCTTTGTTTCATAGATCTGGAAAAGGCGTTTGACAGGGTCCCCTGGAGCAATCTTTGGGACTGTTTGGCAAGGAAGAATATTCCAGCACCTCTGATTCATGCTATACAGAGCTTCTACAAGTCTTGCAGAAATTATGTGAGGACAGCAAACCATAAGTCAGAAGAGTTCAGGACCACCACTGGTGTAAGACAAGGTGATATCCTATCACCTTACCTCTTCATACTCCTTATGGACGATGTCATCAAGGCATGTAAGGAGAGAACAAGAAAGTATTCAGTGGGGTACTGGAAGATGAGACAGGTCTATATTTCGGAGCTGGCATTTGCTGATGATGTTGCCCTGATTGCTAAATCAGAGGCACATCTCCAATCCAACCTGCAAGTCTGGAAGGAAGAGCTGGAGAAGAGAGGGATGGTCATAAGCAGCTCTAAAACAAAAATCCATGGTGATATCACGAGAAGAAAGAAAACATCAGATTAAGTTGGGAGAACAGGTCCTGGAGCAGGTCGACCACTTTAAATATCTCGGAGCTATTATAGACCGAAAGGGAGGCATCAAAGAAGAGTTGGCCACTCGGAAAGCAGCGGCTGGGAGACTTTTTCAGGCCATAAATCGAGGATTCCTCAGCAAGAAAGAGGTTGGTAAGAAAACGAAGATGGCTGTATACCGCTCCACCTATGTCCCAGTCTTGACATATGGATGCGAGTCGTGGGCAATGACTACAACCCACAAAAGCCAGATCCAAACCTCAGAAATGAGGTATCTGAGGAAAGTGGTTGAAGTAACAAGAAGAGACATGGTCCGCAACCGGGCGATCCGTCAAGGCCTAAAATCCCATCCGCTGCAGACCCAAATAGAACAGTCCCAACTAAGATGGTTTGGCCATGTCTGCAGAATGGGAGAAGATCGTCTATCACGACAAGCATGGGAAACAAAGAGCCAGGGATCCAGACCTCCAGGACGACCCAGAGTCCGCTGGGAGGACAACATTAGACAATCTTTGAAGGACCGAGGACTAGAATGGAACCAGGCCAGGAAGAAGACAGCTGATAGAATGGTATGGCGCTCTCTCTTCCAAACCTCTACACCTCACGGTAGAAGGGGAACGACTAAGTAAGTAAGTAAGTATATTTCTATAATAGTTTCATTATTTCCACTTTTCTTAGCATCTTTATTCGCATTTCATTTCCTTCTATGCCAACATGTGAAGGTATCCAAGCTATTAGAACAGAACATCCTCTGGAGCATAGGTAAGTATTTGCCAGTAATATCTCTTCTGCTATATCAGGTCTACGGCATTCTCATAAGTTTCTTATAGCTTGAATAGCAGAAAATGGGTCTGTTAATACTGTCAATTTATGAGGAGTGTTGCTATAGATTTCCAGAGCTTTCAGAATTGCAACCATCTCTGCCGTGAAACTAGATGTATTATCTGTTAAACCATATCCCTTCACCATTTGCCATATGGGAACATAAATTCCTATCCCCAATTTGTTATTGTCTCCTTTAGAACCATCTGTGTACACTGTAATACTGTCCTTTGATATTTGTGTTATCATCATTCACTAGTCCATCACACAAAATTAGGGAACTTGGTCTTATGATTGCACCGAATATTGTCCATACACACCTGTTTAAATAATATAGTGTGTGCCGTAGAATTTAGAAGGGCACTTTAAATGTGCCGCGAAGTAAAAACGGTTGCTACGCTACATCTTTGTAAAAGCTTGATTAATTAAACAATATTTTCCTTAAACGATTATTTTGCCAGCACATGTTAACGTTCAGTTAACAATTGTGCCAACGAACTGGCTCTTCTGTACATAACAGTAATCATGCGCAACACAAAAGGCAAATACTTGATGAGAGGTAACTTGATGAGTGGGTCTGAAAATATACAATGAGAAAACAAGGATATTGTTTCCAACTCCCTACCTTTGCCTCGAGAGGTCTGCGATCTAACCACGAACGCTCACATAAATGGGTGCTTACCTAAAATAGAAGGATTGTAGTGGTTTGACCAGATCACTAATGTGGAACTGATGACACGAACCAGACAAGTGCCAGAAGATAAAGACATGAGAAGAAGACGCTGGAGATGGATAGGACGCACATTGAGCACACCTGCTGATAGCTTTACCAGGCAGTCCTTGTTCTGGAATCCCCGAGGTAAGAGAGGCAGCGGAAGACCAGGGAACACATGGAGAAGATAGCTGGAGACTGACATGAAGGGGATCAAGAAGATATGGAAAGACCTTGCGCTGATGGCACAGGACAGGAAGACTTGGCATAAAGCATATGCTCCTTAGGGAGCTAACAGGTGATGATGATGTTGATGACTAATTAACTAATTTACATTCGATTACGTTGTTTCTTTCCAGTATTACCAAAACAAAAGGGAGAAATTAAAAGGGGGAAGAGGGTTAAGAGATTTGTAAAGTCACATAAAGAGGGGGGGGGGGTGTCTGGGTTTTTGTGATGCAATGTGACTAGGGGGAGGTTGGGGTTAAAAAATCACATAACTGGACGACACCTAAAAGACCATTTAGTCTAGTGCTTTTTGACATTTGCCCTAATATAAACGACGAACTCACGTGTCTAAGTTGATCGGGGCGTGCCTCGCCAAAACGAGATAAAATTGTATTACAATTTTTTTTTTAAAGCCGACAGTCCTTTTTAGGCCAAGTCTTTTTCATGACTTCACAATAGAGTTCACCTTCTTTAAAGTGGAAAATTGCGCTCTGACATGACCAGTGAGCTTAAGTCTATGTTGAAAGGTACGTGCCTGGCCACAAGAAGGCAAAACAACATAGGACAAAAAAATTACGCATTTTATTTAAATTGATTTCCAGTCATGTAAGTCAGTGGCGTACTAAGGGGGGTGGGAGGGGCGGTTCGCCCCGGGTGACAAACATCCGACACTATTATGCTAGTACTGTACTGTTTAAAAATCTTCTTGCAAGCATAATGTATTTTGTGGGTGTGTGTGTGTGGGAGGGGGGGGAGAGGGGGGGAGGGGGGGAGCGGGGAGAATGCCAAAGGAAAGATTCGCCCAGGTACCAAATACCATAGTACTTCCCAAATATTTAATTACACAATCTTTTCAAGAATACGCTGCAGAAACGACTTGTCAAGCTAATCAAATATTTAGGCATAAGTTTAGACCAACAACTAATCTGGAAATAACATATAGACAAGCTGGTTGAGAGCTGCAGAGGACTCACTAATATGATGAGATACCTAAAAGGCAGTGGATTGGGAGCAAGCATCAAGTCACTTCTCATGTTCTACAGGTCATTTGTTAGTGGTAAAATAGACTATGCAAGCATAATATATGACTCTGCAGCTCACAGCAATAAGAAAAAACTGGACAAAATACAACACCAGGCACTAAGTACAATAGCTGGAGCCTCAAGATCAACATCACTTGAAGCACTAGAGGTAGCACTAGGAATAATACCCCTCAAGCTAAGAAGAAAAGAACTTAGACTGAATTACATGGGCAAAGTCCTAATAGACAAAAGACCACCCAGGCCATGCAGTGTTTGTGAAGAATCTCCTTACGACCTGGTATACCCCACTGAATCCCACAAGATTCCCAATAGGAGGGAAGTGCATGGAGGAAATAGAAGAACACAATACTGACGTAGATTTTGGATAGGTGATTCAGATAGATTCTGGTCCCGTCTGAATAGAACTGAAAAGGTGGTAACTCACTGAGAGGTAAGGTAAAGAAATAGATTTCACGAGTGAAAAGGTAGAGTTTATCCCTGGATTGAGAAGATACTCTAGTCCAGCCTATCTTTACGAATGAAATTTGTTTATCAGACAGTTTACCTTCCTGTATGTATTCAGATATACACTATAACCACTCACATACACACACACAGATAAGTGACAACTTGACGCACAAACGTGAAACTATAGTAATGGAGTAGGGATATTGGGCCGAGCTGACCAACACAGGTAATTAAGTTTTATGTTAAGTTTATTTATCATAAAGAAAACTTCATAACATTCAGTATCAAATATCAAATATAAAATCATAGGTTACAGAAATAATAAAGAAATAGACACATAAGTGCAATTCCCTCTGTTGAGACAAGATCCCGTTAGAAGAAGTTATTAACCCCCACTAGGTCAAAAGATTAGCACTATGGTATAGCATTTGACTATACTGTAACGAACAGAGTTTCTATTTAATCTATTCTGAAATGAGCAGTATTAGCAAACATAAGAAGAAAAAAAAAAGTGAGTACAATGATTATACAATAGAAGAATTATTCACTCCTTCTTTCTCTCGCTTCTGACAAACATGTGGCCAC